>JAJOOS010001215.1:0-110453 GCA_029582725.1 Solanum chiquidenum | reverse complement strand
CCCCCCCAGCCCCCCCCCCCCCCCAACTTGTCCTCTGAAGTTTGGGACCTGGCGCCCCACACCTCTCAGAGCGCCACGGACGCCAGTTCACCCCATTCTTCCCCCATCTTTTCGTACTAGTTTCTAAGTGATGTACCTATGTTTCCTAGTTGATTCTAACACTCTAAGGTACATTTAAAAATCATGAAATCATCTATAGACATGAGATCATGAACCTTGAATCCATAATCCAATTCAAGAAAAGTTAAGATCAAAGTCAAAGGAGTTAAGAGTCAAGTCTAGAAGCTAAGAAGCAAGTCAAAGTAAAGTTTCTTAAAGTTTTCAAGAGTCTTTAATAAACGTTTTAAATTCATTTTTTAGACTTTAGTTTTCAAGTTAATCAAAGAGTAAAGAGTTGAGTTCATTTTTCAAAAGATGTTAGGGAACTAAGTATTCCCAAAGAAGTTTTTAAATGTTTTCACATTTAATAAGAAAGAAAACCTCGATTTTCAAAGAGCCTTCGGGCAAGGTTTCAGAAAAGAGTAAATGCTTTCATAATTAAGCAAGAGCGGAAACTTTGATTTCCAAGATAACCTTTGAGCTAAGTTTTTGAGCACTAATCTCAAATCACAGAAGAAATATGTTTTTAAACATAAAGAACTAAGTATATTTTTGGGAGTAGTATTGAGCACCGATATGGGGATGCGAGTTCCGATAACTCAAGTCTCCATAAACCATGTAGCCATCATGGGTAGAAAAGGGTCATACTTTTTAGATTAATCCTTTTCACAATTAACTAGTGGATCCACTTAGTGAAGTTAGCTTCCTATATCACGACAAGGTATAGGATGGGCCTCGGCAGCGTGAGGTAAAGCGTTGTATCATCACTTTAGTTTTTAAGTGATGGTTGTCGGTTAAAGAAACTCCCATAGCAGTAGTATCATGGTTCCTCAAGGGGTTATGCTTAGTGTGAATGGAGGTATGAGACTTCATTCATGCATTGCACAAGTAGACTTTGAGAGGGAACATGATTTGTCTTTTTATGATATTATGTTTATGAATTGACAACATGTTTTAAACAGTTTTCTTTTTCTTTATATTGCACTTGTTTTAAACTGCTTTATATTGAAATGAGTTCAATTATGTTGAGTTGAGTAGAGTCAGGTAAGTTCTTCAGTTTCTTTCAGATTCTTTTCAAGCTTATGTTTTGCTTTAGAATTTCCCTTACATGCTCGTACATTCCACGTACTCAGCCATTTGGCCTGCATATTTTCATGATGCAGACACATGTATTCAGGATCATCAACAGGAGCTTCGTTGATATATCCGAGAGTTCGAGTTAGCTATGGTGAGCCTCCTTATTTCCGGAGGATTTCATTTACTTTTCAATTTAGTCAGAATGTCGTGGGTTTTGTCCCGACTTCCATTTTTATCAGTTAGAGGCTTCATAGATAGGAAGTATAGTTGAGAAGTTTGTATTATTCATTTATTTTATTAAATGTTTTAAAGACTTAAGTTGCCTATTTTATGGCGAGTTGAATATATTATTTTATTCTAAGTTGTTCATTTGAGTTGAAGTTTTGAAAAGTTGAGTTTATTGAATTTTATTCAGTTTTAAGCTTTTGCATGCTTAAGTTAGTCTTCTGCTTGTGGTCAGCCAGGATGAGGGTTCGCTTGTGGACCAGCAATGGTCTTCGAGTGTCGGCCACGTCCAGGGTGTAGGCTCGGGTCGTGACATTTATTATAGTCCACTAAATCAAATAATTGAAAAAAATAGGATAAATTATCTTTAAATCTATGTCGATACTGCCTTGTTATCGCTCTTTGTTTTTGAGTGACTTTCATTTCGCCAATTGTCTTTACCCCCTCGCGGCTATATTCACCGCCTATGAAGATACATATTATGGCAAGAGCATATTTTGCAGCGCCGTGCCCTACTTCCAAAGCTTTGTCAATCAATTGTAGTCCTACATGTGGATTTTTTATAGTGCAAAACTTCAATTGACAAAAATAATTTAGAAACACATAAGTATATTAATTAAAACAAATTAAGCAATCGAGTACATACGAAAAAAATTATAAATAAACTATGAGTTACGATAAACTATTGCCATGCCTATTCGATACATGGCGTCTGTATTTCCACACTCTATGCATTTATACATGAAACATTTGAATGATGCGTTCCTCACATGATTTATGCGTGTGTAATGAAAAGTTCCAATCCATTCCAGCGACACCTTTCTATATACCCACTTTGCACTTCCTATATTATTAAGAAGCTTGCAACTACAAAATCTATAAGTTAGTAAAGAATAAAGTACGTAATTAAATTTAAATTCCGGTAAATACCTTAGTCGAAGATTTATTAAATCTGTGAATGATGATGGATCCACATTTTCTACAATCTCTTGAACCAAATTCCTATCAATGGAATCAAAATAATTCCGTAAATTTTTTGCTCTCTTCATTTTTTTGATTGAAGTTAGATTTTCGTGTTCAAAGAAGTTTCAATTCAAACTGAATAATTATGTAAATTTTTCGGTCTTTGGATTTTTAAATGACAGTAATATTGTAATGAAGAGTTTCAAGTTTGAAGAGTTGTGACTTTTCATTTCTTAAACGGAAAAGAAAATCAATTTAGCTGGTACGTTAAACTCTACACAATTAATGGACAAGAATGGTATTGAGAGTGCTTAGGAAGTTGTTCCATAAGCTTTTACAATCTTATTTACAGACGCAAAAAATTATTTACATCCTAAAAGCCTCAAAAAATAGGTATTTAAAATATTACTAAAACGTGGGTACCTAACCTAGATTCGAACTCGTGACCTATAGACTAATCGTGTAAGCTTTAACCATTCGCGTTGCAATAGCATTCGTTCATATTTACGAAAGGAAATGTATTTACTCTGTTTCACATCAGTTGTTTAATTAATATCACTAGGGAATTTAAAATGAGATGTTATCAATAAATTTGGTATAATCAATACTATACTTAGCAAAACAAATTAATCAACGGTTGACTTGTACCATAACCAATTGTATTACCCAATTATAATCACATTCAATTGACATGTATTTGTGAGAGAGCATAACTCATATAATACTATATCCTTTAACTTTATTTAATCATAAGAATTCGACTTATACTAATGAAAAATCTACAATTTTTGCGAAAACAAAACAAATATAAACTTCTACAATGTTATTTAACAATAAAATATAAAATATAAAATTATTTAAATCCTAAAAGCCTCAAAAAATAATTTTGAAAACAAAAAACTAAAATGTGGGGAGCTAACTTGGATTCGAACTCGTGACCTATAGACTAATCGTGTAACCTTTAACCATTCGTGCTGCAATAGCATTCGTTTATATTTACGAAAGAAAATGTATTTACTCTCTCTTTCACATCAGTTGTTTATTTAATATCACAAGGGAATTTAAAATGAGATATTATCAATAAATTTGGTCTAATCTATCCTTTAATTAGCAAAATAAATAGATCAACAGTTGACTTGTACCAACCATAAGTTGATCATGCAGATATCATCACATTCAATTTACTTGTATTTGTGAAGGAGCTAACTCATATATAATCACATTCAATTGACTTGTATTTGTGAGGGAGCTTAACTCATATAATACTAAATCATTTATGTTTATTATCATCATAAGGATTCGCCTTATACTAATTATTGTATAAAGGAATCTAACAAATACTTTTACAATCTTCTTTAGATAAAACATAAGAAAATTAAAGTTATTTAATACACATAACCTAAAAGTTGTTTTAAAATAGATAACTAAAATGGGGGATCTTATAACCTAGCCTCAAAATCGTGACATATGGACTAGTCGTTTGAGCTTTAACCTTTCGTGGTTCGATAGCATTTGTTTATAATCACAATAAATATTAGGCATAATACATAAATTGGATCCTTAACTTGGCTTCAAATTATAACTTTGACCTTTAACTTTGTGAGTGCACAAATAAGCACTTTAACTATCCAAAACTTAAACAAAAAAATACTCGGATCCTACTTGAAAAAATGCGTGAAATACTCTCAAATTAGGTGAGTCAGATGTAAAAATTGAGGGGGCCAACAGTAAAAAAAAAACATTGAAAGGACAATTAAACCCTCTTTCTATTTTTTTCAACAATTTCCCTCTCTTTTTTGCATTATTTGTTGTTCACTGCAAAATATAAGTGACATTTAATTAATTTTTTGTTATTGTGAAAAAAATTATAATGAAGTTTTTTTTGGCAAGATGGGTGAGTATACACTTGTAAAAGTCGAATGCAATTTAAGTTGAAGGCTCTCGATCAACGAATTCGATCCACACTTAAGGGACTTCTTACATTTTGATTAGGTATCAGATTGCTACTCAAATTTGACAAAAATCTCTGAAAAATTCATTCAGACAATTTATCAAACACTTTAAGTGCACCATTTTACTTAATAATTTTTAGCACTGTATGTTCATTTTTTGGCCTCCAAAAATTCATAATTGCAATTTGCTATTCACTATAACAATCACAATACACAAAACACCCTGTTTTTTCCATTAAGTATTTGACAACTTAAAGCACAAATACACTTCAAACTAAAGAAAAGAAGGAGAAGTTCATTGATTCTCATGTCTTCCCATATTTATGGGCTGCTCTGAAATAATTTTGTAACAAAAACATTAGTTTCCTCTAGTGATTCTCATATTAGCTTGAGCATTTGACCAACAATATGCACATTCTTGTTTGTTAAATGTTGAACCTTGATACCTTGACTAAATTGAGGAAGAAGAATAGATAGCCGTTCAAGTATATGAAATTTCAGCACATATCTTGAACAATTTTTTCTTTGATTTGAATATAAGGGGCATGAATTTTAGAATTAAGATTATTATTTTTAGAAGAAAGAGGAGAAGAGCATACTAATTATTTTTTTCCTAAAAATGAATTTGTTTTCACTTTCACCTTATTCTATATTATAATTTATTTTTATTATTTTTAAAATCTAGGTGTATTTATTTTAGTTAGTTGGCAGCAACCGAGTGGTTCACTCACGTCAGAGCATTTGTATATCACGCATTTTGCCTGAAATATTCGAGTGTTTTTTTGTTTAAATTTCGGATAGTTAAAGTGTCTCTTTGTGCACTATCAAAATTAAAGGTGAAAGTTATAATTTGAAGCCAAGTTAAGGGTCTTATTTATGTATTATGCCTAAATATTATTTATTCTTGTTTGATTATTTTAAATTAGTAAAAAAAAAGTAAGTAAGTTTACAGGCCCAATCCACAATATAGAAACAGATCGAAAGTAAAGGCCCAAACCAAAAGATAAACGAAAAATTGTATATAATAGCAAACTATTAATTCAAATTAAATGCTATAAATATAGTTTGATTTAATTGTACCCCATAGCAAACTGTTGCTATTTCACCTCTCTCCTGGTGAATCTCGCTCGCCACTCTCGTTCTCTCCCTCGCCTCTCTCATTTTTTATACAAACGCAAATGTATAAAGTGTGTTTGTGTTTGTATAAAATGAGAGAAAATTATATATGTATATATTATCATTCCCTTCTCTCTCCTCTCCCAGATCTCGCTCGCCACTCTCCCAGATCTCGCTCGCTCGCTCACTCGCCTCTCTCACTTTATACAAAAATGCAAATGTATAAAAGGCGTTTGTGTTTGTATAAAGCGATAGAAAATTGTATATATACATATATTTTCGTTCCCTTCTCTCCCCTCTCCCAGATCTTGCTCGCCACTCTCCCAAATCTCGCTCGCTCACTCGCCTCTCTCACTTTATACAAACACAAAATATATACATTGTGTTTGTGTTTGTATAAAGCGAGAGAAAATTATATATACAAATAAAAATGCATATATTTTTGTCATATACACTTATGATTATACAAATACGATCTTCCCCTGTCCAGTTTTCTTTTGTCTTTCTCGCTTTATACAAACACAGATTATACAATTGATCTTTTGTATATGTATATCAAAGCAAATTATACAACTGCTTTCTTTTGTATATGTATAGCGAAATATACATATTTATGTTTGCTATGGAGCGCAATTATGTAAACTTTGCTATAACATACAAATATGAATTTTGTGTTTGCTATATGTGAAAGTTAAATTGTACATAGTGGCAAACTATTAATTCAAATTAAATGGTATAACCATACTTTGCTTTAATTGTGCCCTGTAGCAAACTGTTTGCCAGTCTCCTCTCTCCCTCAAACTCTCGCTAGCCACTCTCCCTCTCTCGCTCGCTCTCTCTGTCGCTCACCTCTCTTGCTCGCTCTGTCGCTTGCCTCTCTCGCTCGCTCTCTCTGTAACTCGCCTTTATCGCGTTATACAAACAAAAATGTATAAATTGTATTTCTGTTTGTATAAAGCGAGAGAAAATTGTATATACACATGCAAATACATAAATCTTCATCCTATACACTTATAATTATACAATACAAATATTTCCCTGTCCAGTTCTCTTTTGCCTTTCTCTCTTTCTCGCTTTATACAAACACAGATTATACAAAATACAATGTATAGTTTATGTTTGTATAAAGCGAGAGAGAGAACGATATTTGATATACAAACGTTTTATTTCAATTCAATTGTATACAAATTCAAATTTTATATAGATATACAAACACATAAAATTAAATTGAGAGACTCTCAACAATTTATACAAACGAGAGGCTGACAACAATTTATACAAATGGCCTGCCAGCGAAATTATACAAATCTGAAGAGGAGCCATCGAATTATACAATTTCTTCTTTTGTATATATGTATAGCGAAATAGCCTAGTCATAGCATGTTTGCTATGGAGCGCAATTATGCAACTTTGTTATAGCATACAAATATGAATTTTGTGTTTGCTATATGTGAAAGTTGCTCAAAGATCGATGCACAAAATAGCCTAATCCCAAAACACATAGAATGATAAATGAAAATAACATCACAAAACCCACAAAAAAATATTGCTAACATAAGTATATATAGTTCTTTAAATAACATGATTCCACAATACTTTTGTAGCTTAATTTCACTCTTCATTGTAATATTTCAATGTTCAACCATTTGTATTTACGGTATAAACTACCACTAAGTCAAATGATTAAATTTGCACATTCTTGCCAACTACAATATATAGAAGATTGATATATTTAAATATAGGGTTCTTGTGAATGAAGAAAAAAATTGACAAAAAACAAATATATTTGAACAAAGGTAGTTTAATCAACTCGAATTTGTCGTTGATTTATTATTCCAAATTAAAATTATGAACGAAAAGGAAACAAAAAAACACCATTTAAAATGACAACGTATGGAGACCCAAACCTGATAGAAATAGAAGTAAACCTTACCGAAAAAAAAATGAAAAAGTTCAATAAAGTATGAAATTAAATAAAAATTTCTTGGGCAGTGTGAAATAAATAATAATTACAACTTGGACTTTTTAGAAGTGGTTTAACTTTTAAACAGTTGTGGTTTTAAAAGTATTAAAAATGGTTTTACTTTTGAAGGTAATTTAGGTACACGAAATAAATGAATTTACCCAAACGCCCTCAACTTTTCACCGAAATTACGAAAATATTTGATTTTTGTTGCTCGTGTCATTTAGTACCAAAAATCTGTCTTGCCAATTATATTTTCCGTAATAGAATTATCAAATGTCCTGACATTTCCAGGGTCCATCTCCACAAGGGTGTTTTGGTCATTTGGAGAACACTATTTTTTCAAATTCTTTGTATAGTTGGGGTCTAACGAGGGATCTGTATCTCCTTTTCCAGTAAAGTTGTAAAGACGGTTGTTGAAGGATGAGCAATGAGAGATTCCAATTGTGTGAGAATCTATTATAAGTTGTTCATTAAAAAATATATTAGATAATTTATATAAATGAGGGAGGCAAGATTTTTATTAGAAGGATTAATTTTTCAAAATATAAACAAGTAAATATATAAAGAAAAAATAAAATTTATTTTATATCATAATTTTTTTTTTGATAATGCATATATACAATATATTCTAGTCGGGTAGAGTTCGATGAACCCCTTGCATCTCCCGTCCTTAGTTTAGTTTAAGGGAAACTAAGCAGATACCCATAAAAGCAAAATAATTACGAACATATACCCCTTTATATTCATATCCACTAAATAATTACACTATATATTCTTAACTAATTTCGCTTAATTGATACTATGTGAAAATATCTAAAAAGATGTACAGTATTTATTTTGATTGAAAATGATTCAACAGGGTAATATGATTTCCACAAACTTTAAATGACTTATTAAAAAGTAAGGTATAAATTTAGGAGGAATTTTATGTATATCTTTTAATCTTGTGATTTCAAATACTTCATGTGGAGAATTAAAATTAAAAAGAAACTCGAAAAACATAAGGGATGTATTCACCAACTCGAAAAACATTAGGGATATATTTGGCAATTAAAAACTTCCTCTAAAATTTCCAGTTGTTTCCATCCGTATCATATTCTAAACTCATCAATCCCTAAAGCGGTAAAAACTCGTCAGCTTCCTAATCTCACCGTTAATATTTTTCTGATCCAACGGTTTAAAATCACGATCCTTGTGCTTTTTTCTCATTGGTTCATTTACAAATCCCTCAGTACTATATAAATACCAACTCCGATAAATCTCTCTCACTCATCGTTACTCTCTATACAGCACAAATCGAATTCATTTTTTTTTTTGTGTTTTACAGAGATTTCCGATGGCTGGAAGAGGCAAAACTCTTGGTTCCGGTGCCGCAAAGAAGGCTCAATCCCGGAGTAGCAAAGCCGGTCTTCAATTTCCGGTCGGTCGCATTGCTCGTTTTCTGAAAGCCGGCAAGTATGCCGAGCGTGTTGGTGCCGGAGCTCCTGTGTACCTTGCTGCTGTTCTCGAATACCTTGCTGCTGAGGTGAATTTTGGCTTTATCTTCGTTAATTTCTTTCAGTTTTTGTTTTCTCAATTTCTAGGGTTTCTGATTTGGTAATTAGCCTTGGTTTTATCAGAAAATTTTCTATGTCTTGTGTTTCTGATTTTGTATGTGAATTTTGGTCTTTTCAGGTGCTTGAATTAGCTGGAAATGCAGCCAGGGATAACAAGAAGACTAGGATAGTTCCAAGGCATATCCAGTTGGCTGTGAGGAACGATGAAGAACTGAGCAAGTTGCTTGGTGATGTGACAATTGCTAATGGTGGTGTTATGCCCAACATCCATAACCTTTTGCTTCCTAAGAAAGCTGGCTCATCAAAGCCCTCTGCTGATGAAGATTAAGTGGAAGGATAAGAGAAGGTTTCTAGGGTTGAGGGTTAAATTTGGGTTTTTTAGTAATTGGTGTTTCTGTCTCTTAGATTCCATAGAGATTAGGTGAAATCAATTATGTTTTTCTTTTGGTTTAGTCGAAGCTTTTAGGGTTTATGGTAGTCTGTATATATAAATGCAGGGATGAATGAAAGGCTATGTTCTTAAATTGTTTCTCTTGGTTTCTATTTTTTTTTTTATGAAATATCAACTCAATGAGATCTATCTTTATACAAAAACTTACGGTTTTCTTCCTTTTTAAGCATGTAATGGTTGTGAAGTTGATGTGTATCATGATGAATTGATTTTGTTTTCTTTAGTCTCTGGGCGTGAAGTGTATGAGAATCCAATCAGTTAGGGCATTTGGTTTGTTATTCACCCCCCTTCTCCCCAGGTTTGTCATTAGTGCTGAATGTGGCAAAATGAAGAAATGTTAGAAATCATTGCTTATGGACATGATTGTATTTGAAGGTCAGTGAGCTTTTTTATTGTTTGCTGCTAATGTATATATTGCATAAATGCTGAGCTTTTATGCTTATTATGGCCTATGGTATTTAGTGGATTGTGTTTGCTTGAATGTGCCTTGGTGTACATTAACAATTCAGCAAAGTTGGGTTGATGGTGAGAGGCAGTAAGTTTTATTTGCATTAAGTTCTTATCGTCATTATATGCCTTTAGGACTTCACCGTCTACCCAATAAGCCAAATTGGGTTTGATGGTAGCATTTACTATTTATATCATGCTTTCATCACCACCTTAATCACTAGCTTTCTCTATGATACCATTTTTAGGTTGCACTAAATTTCAGTAACCTTTATTAGAACATACTTTTATGCGTAGTAGTGCTATTATATCATTCGTTCTGAAGGATTTGTTGTCATTGATATTATTTTTCCTTTTAGACAAGTGCATTCGATCATCTCTCCAGTTGGTAATAGAGATTTAAACATATCTTCATATCTAGTATTTAATCTCTCCTTGCAATAATTGATGGAGCTTTATGATGTGTGAGAGATGATGATTGATCAAGAACATTGTCCATGCAAAAGGGATGTTCATATGTAATGCACTATTGGAGTCGATTTGTTGCGTGGTTGCTGGTAAATGTGGTAAGCAATATACTCATATCTATGTGGTTTGCCCCTAGGAAAGTGTTTGTTCATTTCCTAAAGGGTGTTTGATTATCTCTATTTCACTCCCATAAGATTTATTTTTCAGTGATCTTTATTGTTTAGGCTTTTCTTGTTCTATGTTATGACTGCATCTAAGCTTGAGCTGTAACTGATACTAGTTTTTTGTCTTGTTTGGGCATGGAAATTTGTAGTATTTGTCTTGGCCATATTATTGAGCTGTAACTGATACTAATTTTTTGTCTTGTTGAGCATGAGAATTTGTAGTATTGGTCTTGGCCATATTATGTAGTTTCAGTGGATGCCTTTGGACGGTTTATTGATTCAGACCCGTCACAAATTTGAATAACTGTTACATCACAGATTACATGACATACTTGTTATGGTTTCATATTAAATAATACTTCTAAGGTACTTTTTGTTACTTAATTATTTAGTACAATGGTTGTGCTCAATCTTGTGTTGAGTTACTGAGTTTGCTTTCTGCGGACTGCGATGTTAGTAGCAAACTATGAGATTTTTACATTTGATATTTATGAGGGTTGATTTGGTTTTTTTTATAGATGATTCGTCTCTGTGTTTGCTGAAGGTTGCTGTATCTTCTGTTATCAGATTGAGTTTTACATATTTTCCATTGCCTGTATGTTTCTCTTCTCTAGTACTCTCAAGGCATGAATGATAATTAGCATGTGCCGGTGCCGGCTCAATCACTGTTTTTTAACACATCAGTTAGCTATGTAGTGTTTTACTCTGTTGTTTAGAATTAGGTTTAGATAACGAGATTTCTTTTAGCTCTTGAGAGTCAAGACCCTTTCCTCGTCCCTTGTTTTGGGGCCGGCATATAGGGTTGACCCAGTTTCACGGATATGAACAAGAGGTAGCTTGGCGATACGTGTTCAACTTGTCTTGTAAGGTGAATTCTTCTTTAAGTTCAAATTGATTGTTCTGTTGAATTTATGGGTCTTCCAAATGTGTTCCCATCTGTTGCTCGTATGGAAATAAATAAATTTTAGTATGTTGGTCGCCATGGTGGTTTGATGATCAAGAAACAGAACTAGGGCAGAAATCATCAGAAGTTCGATATGATGATGTGAGATGTCTTTTAGATTTCATCACTGAAGTAAAGATAGAAGTTGGATTGGTTAAGAAATTTCTCTTAAGAGCTGACTCGTACTACATTTATTGTATATATTTGCCTGGTTACCTTCTAAGTTCTAATCTTACTTGTTGTTCCCTTTCATGCTGTTCTCTATGATTTTCGAGTTGTATAACCTTTTCTTGTTCTTCAGGAAATGATGCTTTCATGAGAAACATTTCATGTGTAAGATCTTTCTTCGTCTTTTTAGATCTTCATTGTTTGCTGTCTTGTAACGTCTTATCTAATTTTAAGAAGCCAACGTTCTCAGCGTGTTTTAGGAAGTCTTATCATAATAATTTCTGTTACTTGACATGTGAACGTTTATTTCGGTAGAATTACAGTGTTTTTAAGGTATTACCAAGTCTTCCCATTACCACTTTGCAGGCGGAAATGGTAATCAAAAGAGTGTAGGAGAGTGCTGTAACTTGGTTCATAAATTTATGAAGTTCATAGAACCATTTAAAAGATACTACTCTTTGTTCAATCAAAGTTAGTGGTAAGAAAAAAATTCATGGTGACAATTTTTAAGGTATGGCAAGCTAGTTTCTCAAATCTTTCTTCTTGTATTTCACAGACCGTTTTTATCAAGTATTTTTAATTTTATTGCATGGCTAACCATTTCATATTTTTGTTGCTTAGATATAATCCATTTTGAGAAACCCTATCTATGCTTTCTGTACGTAGAGTCCTAGATGTTAATCTTTATTACAATGTATCAACGTGGAATTTGCATCCAAATACAATCCTACAAAGACACTTAACACCTTGTTTGGATAGTTGTGTATTGTATTGTTTTAATGAATATAACGTTTTGTATTGTACCGAATTGTGATGTTTGGATTGATTGTGTCATTTTTCGTAGGTATATAATGTCACATATCAACTACTTGAGTGACAAATCTACAAGAATAGGATAGAGCTAGTACTTGTGTTTGAATCGATGACATCATTGATGGTTGTTACAAGCCTTTGAACTCCAAACAGGAAGGAAATAAAAATAATAATTTAAGATATGTTATAAAATATTAATAATAAATCAATAAAAAGAAAATAAATAATAGAAGAGAGATAGAGAGAGTAACACGATAAAGAAAAGGGGAAGAGTAATAGTATTCCTTTTCCTACTATTTTTTGTGTCACATTTAATACAAGTAAAAGACTTATTTATAAGCCTCAAAAGGTAAGCTACTTGGGGATAAATGTTTGCTACAGTGGGTGGGCCCATAAGCCACATGGGCATCCACTATTTCATAACACTCCTCCTTGGATGTCCATGTAAAAGAAATAATAAATATGTATGGCCAAACTGAATATGCATTGCTTGTTGCCTTGATACAAATTGCTTGAAGGAAGCTACTTGTAAGTTGATTGTATGAACCTATTTGAAGAGCTACTTGTAAGTTGCTTTAAAACCTATTTGTGTAAGCAGCTTAGAGGAACCTGCTTGTAGAGTTGTTTGTAAGTTACTTATAGGTACCTACCTGCTTGTAGAGCAGCTTGTAAATAATCTTCTTGATTCCAAGCTTATTTAGAAAACTGTGCAATGAGCATCTATAGTATGACGTATTTATTACTCATTGGATGTCATCAATAGATAATGTGTCTCGTTAAAACCTTACTAGGAAAAGATCCTGTGGAAAAAAGTCCTTGCGAAGTAAAAAGAGTACACATATCTAGTAATACGCATTGAGAGCTGCCTCATTAAAAATCTTACCAAGAAAATTCAATGGGACAAAATCTTGGTTAAGGGAAAAAGAGTGCAACACGTATATACTCATTGAAACATTACTTAGCCCTTGTAAATGATGTCTCCCAATTTTATACTTGGCTTTTTGAATGTTGATATTGATTGTGTCTTTGTGGTTAAATTACATACATAAAGTTGTTGCATCCTTGAGCTTATCTTGATATATCATTTTCTTGTCCGTTGAATATGTTGAGTTCGATCAAATACATTCTTGACAATCACTTGATTTGTGACCTTGTCGGTGTAGATAAATTGCTCATTCAACTTGTTTCTAGCAATAGCCAAGTGACAAAGACTTTTACGATAATAAATTTGATTGTCTTGTACAATAACATGACATGACCGTATATTCCCTCATGAAACAAATAACTTTCTTTAGATGAAACTTCATATAAATCAAATAATTTCCTGCAATTTCATAATCAATAAACCTTCACTTGATTGGTTAGAATTAATATATTTATATCAGTATTTGATTCACTCTAATATTTTCACTGATAAGAGTAGTGTTATACTTTGCATGCACGTTAATAAAATTATTATACCATGAATAATAATAACATGATATATAAGTGCACCAATTGCACCATGACATGGTACTTTCTCACCATTTTAATGAGATCAAAGTTGATCTTTATGTTAAGCGATCTCACAATCATTAGGGTACTATTCAATGGAATCGCTTCAAAATCTTTTAAATCCTTTAGGAATTTTCATATATTATTTACTGTCTAGCTAGACATGATAATCATTCATCATGCATATTCAAGTATTTCATGTATTGTCAGACTGAAAGAAATCTCATTGCATCCACCTTAGGAGAATACATCTCCATAAAATAATGTCAGGACTTTTGTGAAATTTATTTTCAAATGCACAAGTCGTGCTTTACATTTTATTATTTTACTATCACACAATAATTCATTTGTACCCCACTGACATTATATCTTGGTATATGGACAAAATACGTCCAAAACATCACTTTTTCAAGTGAATAAAAATATAATTGAATTGTATTTTCTTTGACCAATCATTTATCTGTCAACTTTCAACATATTTAATATCAAGATCCTCATCATCATTTATAATTTTGAGCGCTATATTATATTAAAGATACCGTCGACGGTTTATTTGATATCGATTCTAATTTGACATAACTTATCAAACTCTCTTTATTTTTCATTATTTTCAGGTACCTGAACCTTTGCCAAGGTTTTATGTAGTGTTATGTCATGGTGCTTTTTCTAAAACACTTGCCTCATTATTATGACCATCTTTATAATTTGCTCCTCTTCTTCGTCAAGATATTTCATCTGTCGAATCGATTAATCTATCACGCTTCAGGCGTGTCATAAATTATGTCCTTCAAGGACTTTTCATTGGAGCATTTATAACTGGATTATAACATAGGGTCAGCGAATGTGTCTGACAATTGACTTATATTATCTCTTCAATGAGGATCATATCAATGATAATTCATTATGTATAACTTTTTTTGCAGTTGCTTATCTCCCCCAACATTCACCCAATCTTATTTGAGGACTCATCTTTGTGCATTACGTAATGGTGGAGCAATGGAATAATATACCGCATATTTAAATTTCTAGATGAGAATTATTTGATTCCTGACCCTGAACCAATTGTGATAGGGGAACCTTGTTGGCATGATGTGTACAAGTGTTGCTACACTTTAATAACACATCTCATACCAAATTTCTTTTGGGAGTTTTTGTTCTCATAATCAATGGCTTAGCTATAATTGGAGGCATATAATTTATGCTTAAATCACTTGGATATATGCCAACATTTTCAATATAGTTTTATAATTTGAATTGTGCTCTTGATTTAACAATTCGAGCAAACAATATTTGCAAAAAATAAATTGCAAGTTGATAATAAAGTCCATGTGATCATAACATAGATGCATCTATATAATAGTAAATGGTCCACATGGCAGGTGAACGAGTTCATATTCACCTTTTTATACATTTCAAAATTTCAGGAGATACAATCTCAACCTTAGCTGGTGCAATGATAATTTTATCATGAGAACAAACAACACAAGATAATTTTTGAAGAATTTATTATTTCTTCAATATATATAACCACATGAATTCTCATTTATTTTCGTATCATATTTTAACCGAAATTGTCATTAACCGGTCATGCCAACTGATATTTATTTCAATAAACTTCTAATTTATTTTGCATGTGATTTCATCATTATTGTCATGGTCAAAATCATTATAAGCAAAGTCTCTTTCTTGATTTACTTTTGCCATTAGTATCTCCTCCCTTTTGTTTAATATCTGACAAAATATTTTTGACGTATAGAGATACATAATCATTGACAATTTTTTGTGGTAAAAAAATATTTTCTTCTTTTGTCCTTTCGGTAGTTCATACTAAAACATACCATAATATTTTTGATGTACTAAAAGTACTTGAGCAATGATCATTTATACCAAAATAAATTTCTTTATTTCTCTCTAACCTCCCATAGGGGTGAGTTGTGGTATTTATTAAATCATACATGAGTATGTCCTTATTTATAATTTTCTTCATCTCTTGACACATTCATTTTCAAGAATGGTTCACTTTTCATGATACTTACCACAAGTCACATTCTCTTCAAGGAATTGACTATAATCATATATACATGCTTTATAATTATTATTTTTCATTAGAAATTCATTATCATGCTTTGAAATTTATCATATTCATATGACATAATTCAACATCACCTTTGAAAGGTCAAGTGCGCCTTCACTTTATATTTCTTTATTTTGATGGGGATTTATAAAATTAAATTAGTTTGCACGTAAGGTAATCATGTGCCCAATACCTTTCATACAAAATTTGATGGCAAAAATTACCTTCACTCTTTGAAGGGCCAATTTGTGAACTCATAATGTTCTTTCTTTTATATTTTTCACAATGATGACTATGTGTTTTGTCCTTTGACACAATTGTATTCATTTATACAATCACAATAGTGATTTTGTCATCTTTCAGACTTATTATGTATTGCTACAACATTCATTTTAGAGAATGGAGCAAAATTGTGTTTCATAATTTTTCATCAAGAGCGCATTAGTTTGCTCATTCATCATTATATCATCACTACATTACGTTGGAATTTTAACCCAATCTCTTATTCATATAAAGGCATGCCAGGCCAAAATATGAAGGGATTTGAATCCAAAATTTTATTATCATGGTGCATCGAGACTTTAATCGATGTCTTACCCTTTTGGTGCGATGAAACTTGAATCCACCATCTTATCCTTAATCAATGACATCATATATAGTCCAAAATAAAAATTCACCCTTAAGCCTTTACAATATTAGCATTTTTAATAATCATAAGCATAAATAAATTTATTGTTTTATATACAATGTTCATCCAAGTAACTAAAACTACAAGATAAATAAATCTTAAGAAATGTATTAGTTATAGCTTATCGGCAATTAAATCAAATACTTAGAAAATGAAGGTCTTAGCTATTGATAATTAAACATACGCATTAATGATAAATAATGTGATATCAATTGTACGAGTAGAAAATTGTGTATGTATTGGATTCGTTATTTTTTCTTCTTTTTGTTAGCGTTAAAGAGAGGTTGCAATACCTATAGTCCCACATAAAATTATTGACCAAAGCATATGATCTCTTAAAAGATCTCCATATAAATTATTATGTTAAGGCTATCATATATGAGTTTGGGAATTTCATGTATTGGATTAGATATCTTTTTCTTCTCTTTGTTAGCTTTAAAGAGAGGTTGCAATACCTATAGTCCCACATACAATTATTGACCAAAGCATTTGATCTCTTAAGAGATCTCCATATAAATTATTCATATTAAGGCTATCATATATGAGTTTGGGGATTAGAAAGGAACACCACCAAAAGATATACTAAACTTGTCAAAGAAAGTTAACTTATGCAATAATATATTAATAAATCTACGCAAATAGAAGATCAAATCTCCAATATTAATTTGTCAATTTAGTGAATTCCTCATCATCACAAAAGAAGTCAACAAAGGGAGTATCTAACTCATTGATACCATCAGTAAGGCAACCTTGCACTCGATTAACTCCAAGAATTTCACCTGATCTATAAGATCATACTCAAAATGGTAGAACTTCGTGTTGATAACGTGTTATAAAATATTAATAATAAATCAATAAAAAGAAAATAAATAATAGAAGAGAGATAGAGAAAGAACATAATAGAGAGAGTAACACGATAAAGAAAGAGGGGAAGAGTAATAGTATTCCTTTTCCTATTATTTTTGTGTCACATTTAATACAAGTAAAAGACTTATTTATAAGCCTCAAAAGGTAAGTTACTTGGGGATAGATGTTGCTACAGTGGGTGGGCTCATAAGCCATATGGGCATCCACTTTTTAAATAAACTTGTTTTTAATACTCGAGCTTCAATTTATCAAGAAGTTCATTAATACGCATTAGGCTTACGAGTATTAAAAACAAGTTTATTTCTTTTCTTAGAATGAATTATTTATAAAAATTTAACTATTTGATGACTAACCAATCATATATAATAATTGCAAAAAAATTTCTTATGAATAACTTATATGTTGAATTCATACTCACATAACGATTAATAATGATTCAATTTTTTTCACACATAAAATTTTAATTGAATATTGTAGTCATTTCAATCTTACAATTAAAATTCATATGATTAAAAATAATATTTATTAAGAAAATTATTAGTTCCTAAATCATGCTCTGATACCACTTGTGTAACGAGTCGTTAGGTAGTTTAGAGCACTAAAATTCATAAATTTTAAATGAGAATTATCAAATATTTGTTTAAATACAATTATTTACATGACAATAACTTTTAAATAATTAATTTATCAAATCTGAAATTTATTTAAGGAAAAATTAGCAAACTAGTCAAAAAACCTAACATAATTAGTAAAAGCCTCCATACTTTATAAATATTAGTAAAAATGTCAAAAATGTCATTATTTTAAAAAAGGGAAAAGAGTCTGAAATATATCCGAACTTAGACCAAAATTGCAGTAACGATACCAAACTTTGGAAAGGACCTTTTACCCCCCTACACTATTTAATAGTGTATTTTAAAGGTATATATATGCCCACGTGGACATCATAAATATTGCATAGTTATAAATAATAACATGTCCACGTGAGCATATATATACCTTTTAAATACACTATTAAATAGTGTAGGGGTAAAATGTCCTCCATAAAGTTTGGTATCGTAACAACAATTTCGGCCAAAGTTAAAATATTTTTCAGACCCTTTTCCCTTTAAAAAACATTGTGTATCCTAATTTACTTCATATTTTATCTCACATTGATTACACGTTTTCCAATTACTTCTCTCTCATATGGTAAAAATAAATAAAATTCTCTCTCTCAGGTTTCCTCTTCCAATTCTTCTCCATCATTCAAATTTAGCCTATCTCTCTTCCATCATTTTTGGTAAAAAAAAATCCTTCAAAAATTGGATTCACAACAATCCCTTTTAAAGGTATTTATCTTTATCCTATTTTTAGATTTGTTTTCTGATTTTATTTTTGTTTAAATCTTTCAGAATTGTTGTTTGTAGTTGAAATCTCAGTTAGGGTTTGATAACCTCTAAAACACTCCACTCGTTGTATATCTCCAAAGGTGCATTGCTACCTTCTATTTTATACTTAAGCTTCAAACAATTATATCTCAAATCAACACCAATCTGCTTAGCAACTTCATCAACTAAATCTTTAAATGTTGCATATTCTTTCATTATAATTGCCTCTATTGTGTAATCAACGTAGCAATTTTCTTCGTTCCATCTCCCAGAATGCATAATTATAAAACTAATACTCTCCATATTTTCTTTGTATTCAAACTAAAAAAATAAATTACCCAAGTCATTAACAAATACAAAATTAGAGATGTTAACAGTATTTTGTATTCAAGTAAAAAATGTATATATTTACAATAGTACTTGCACCATGTTTTGAACAAAATTGTATTTTTCATATTTCAATGAACTCTGCCAACATATGTATACTAAACAAATATTGAAATTGTATTCAGATCAAACACTTACAAAATACATTACATTGATCATATCTTTTTCGATAAGGGATACAACGTAGTTAAATAAACAGAAAACAAAAAAACCAAATAAATAAATGAAATTACAGTTTTATTGCTGTAACATATTGTACCTGCTCCAATTTGTATTTCGTTAAGGATACAATTTTATTCAAAACACTAAAACCAAAGAGCCAATGAAAAAAATCATGTCTTCAAACAATCTATTATTATTTTCGTATTCAACAAGAATTTTTTTTCCAACAAATTCACCAAAACTAATTATTCATACGTTGTTCATAATACATACAATTTACAATGAAAACAGATACAATTTACAATTATTTACAAAATTTCATATCAAAATTATAATCAATTAGAAAAAGATTAAGGATGAAGCAATTAACTAATACCTGGTCCAATTTGTATTCCACCAATTTTATCGAACTCCCAGTAGAAAAATTCTTCTCCAAAGTTGTTTGTCAATGATTTTTTTGTCCTGTTTCGTTCAAATCTTTCTTACCAAACAGAAAAAATAAATAGATTTTAATCAAAATAAATTGATCAGAGATTAAGTATTTTCAATTGAATCTTGAATATTGATAATGAGAAAATTCATCAACTATGGTGTCGACGATGAAGTATTTAGTGGGGTCGTCGATGAAGTATTTTGTTTTGAATTTTTGTAACTAATGAGACTTTTAAGCGATTGTTCCTTTTTTTAAAAATTCTCTCCCCTAAATTTCTCCTTTTTGTTATTTAACAATTGTATTCTTTCAATTAAAACAAATAATAAAAACTTAAATAAGATACATAATAAACTAAAATTTTAACATTTTTACTAAATATTGAAAGTGTTGACAATGGGTCCTATTGAATGTTAAAATATTGTCATTTTGAAAAATTTCCCTTTATTTAATACCCTATATCACTTGGTCCATATGTAAAAATAAAATACTAGAGTTTACTTTATGTTAGGCCCAAGTTTTATTTGGGAATATTTGGAAAAAACTTGGAAAAAATTGACCGTTGGTGTTTGACCACATAACTTGGCAATTTTTTTTGCTAAGAATCCCAAGTTTCCACATACTAGAAAAAACTAGATTTTGGAAACTTGGGAAATATTTGAAAACTTTTAAAAAATTAAAAATTACCTCAACTTTTTATATTTTATAGAAAATACTCATAACTTATTACTTCCTACTAATATATATCTAAAGGAATAGTTTGTTACTACCTCCTCTGAAACAGTTCGAGTTTTAATTTGAATGATAAAATTAAAAAAAAAGAATAAATTTTAATAGATTGTAATTATAATCGAATCAAACTAATATTTATCTACCATATCTATTCATTATTTTTATTTAGTGACATGCCACAAGTCACTCTATCTATTAACATGTCACCAATCGAGTATTAAAATCTACGCTAATCATATTTATCTATTAAATATCTACTGAAAATACCACTCATCTCTATCTATTAACTCAACACCAACCGTATTAAAATAAATCTTTCATTTATATAAGGAACATATAGATACAAAACCTTCATCCAAAATAGTTGAAGAAATATCCTATAAAAATTCTGTGGAATTCTCTATGTGAAGACACAATCGAAGGTAATTTTGTAAAAACACATATATATTTTCATATTGATCTTACTCGATTTGATATGTGTGAACTTTTTCTTTTATCTAGACTTTATCATTATGAATGATTAAAAAAAATATCTTTAATCATAATATCTATTAGAGAAAAAATGAGTAATTATTAGTTATTGATATTTTATTGGTGCAACTAATGATTTGGGCTTAACTTTTTTAAGTTTTGTAATGTCCATAATACGTGAAACTGATGTTGAGATATCTGACGATAACTATGTGACTTCGCCTTTTTCGATTATAAGATGCTATATTTCATTTTGTGCTTGTACCCGTTTCATTGTTGCATGTGATATGTTGTTCTATTGATATTGTATTGTAGAAACGTAAAAGAATGAATAAACCACGTGGTTAAGCTGCTGATAAATGGACGTATGAAGAAACATCGATCCTCATAAATGTCCTACATGATGATGCAAGAAAATCCGAATTTAAAGGTTACACAGTGATGGTCCATGATTGACAGAAGTTAAGAATGAGTTTTTGATGAAAGTGGAAAATAAAGATAAATTTGATGATGAGAAAATTAAGACAAAGATCCAAAGATTAAAGACCGACACAAAGACCTTCAAAGATCTCCTTAATGCTTGCTCTGGGTATGGATGAGATCCTACAACTAACATAATTACACGTCCAATTGATATTTGGAGACATCATGTGAAGATAAATTTGGGAGATAAAAAATGTACTCATGTTAAGTCATTTTTCTTATGCAATTACAATTATATATTTTTAATTTATTAATGTCACGAGTAATACTTACTATTTTTATATTATGTCAGGAAAACTTAATTTTATAGGCAGTTAACACACATGTATTATAAAATATTGATGTTAAACTACACATTATGTTATAATTTTTTCTTATATTTCCAGTACAGATACTATGGACTTAAAGATTATGACACACTGGATGAAATATTTAGAAATTCATTTGTCGTAGACGACAATGTTATGTATATTAAAAATCCTAATTTTTCATCAAAGTCAAATGATGAAATATTTAGAAATTCATGGACAACGCATGCATATGTATAAATCTATGTGTTTTTATCCTGAAACATTTTATCAACTTATTGAAGTGGTAAAAGAAAATAATTTGTTCTCATCCAAGGGTAGTATCACACATGTTCCATTAATAGAGTCTCTAGCTATTTTTTTAACTGTCATTGCACGTAATGATAGTCAATGATCAGTAAGTGAATGTTTTCAACATTTACTCGAGACAATAAATCGCACGTTAGAAGAGTCCTTGTGGCACTTTGTCAGTTGGCCAACATATGCTTATTTTTTTCAAGAAATATGACTGGTGTACATCCAAAATTCGACACAACAATCGTTTTTGTCTTTGATTTAAGGTAAAATAATTTTTTAAATATTTCTATTAACTAACTTTTGAAAATCATGATTCCATAAGTTATATTGTTTAACGTGGCTTCTTTACAGTTGATGATACTTGTATTTGTCTTTTTATAGGATTGTATTGGTGCAATTGATGGAACATATATTCAAGGAGAGGTCCCAAGAAATGGGCAACATGCATATCGTAATCGTAAAGGAAATACTTCACAAAATATTTTATGTGCATTTGATTTTTACATGAGGTTCACCTTTATCGCAGTAGGCTGGGAGGGTAATGCCCATGATAGTAAAGTGCTAGATAATGCAATTCTTGACTCATCGACTGACTTTTCTTTTCCACCACATGGTATGCAAATTATGAATTTCATTTTTGATAGTCTTTTAGAAAGAAGGAGAAAAAAACAGAAGTATAATTTAAATTGCGTTTTTTAAATTTTTTGTAGAAAAATATTATATTGTTGATGCTGGTCTTCGGAACACAAAAGGATTTCTAGCTCCATACAAAGGAATGCGATATCATTTGCAAGACTACAGGGGAAGTGAAAGAGAGCCAAAGAATGGTAACGAGTTATTTAACTATAGACATGCCTCTTTGCGTAATGTAATTGAAAGACCATTTGGTGCGTGAAAAAGTAGATTCAAAATACTATGACAAGACATGAACAATTATGAATTAGACATGCAGGTGAAAATAGTAGTTGCTTGTGCCGTATTACATAATTTTTTGCGTGAAAATTAAAGTAGGGATGAAATATTCAATGAACATGAACGTGATGATATGGTTACAAATGAAGATGACGAACAATCGACTCAGAGTAACAATATTATTTCGTCTTCTCAGTCATCTGATCTAGAAATGAAAACTTTGTCCTGAAAAAAATGTTCGTAGAATGTGGGAAGATTATTTAAATGAATAGTTTGTTACTATCTCCTCCAGAGATTGTTATAATTATAACCGAATCAATGACAAGTTTGAATATGCATTAATGTATTGCTCTTGTCTATATTATTATTTTGTTGTTGTTGATTGTTATCAATTATGTTATAAGATTATTTTTAACGGAACATATTCATTATAAATAAATAATACAAACTTATGGGTATTTTTAATAGTTTTTAGAACATATGAGTATACATAATATTTTTTGAAATAGTCAAATATTTTTTGGAAAACTTGGGGCCAAACACAGGGTGTTAACTTGGGAGAAACTTGGCCCAAGTATTATTTGGCAAAAGTACATGAGAACTTGGGGCCAAACGCTAGTTTCAATGTGTCTATCATTAATAGTTACTATCTTTGGCTATATCAATAGCACGGGGTCGTTTGGTAGAGTGTATAAGAATAATGCTGAATATGATGTATTAGTAATGCAAGTAGTAGTAATGCTTGCATTATTTCTTATACATTGTTTGATTTGATATATTGGAAATAGCAAGCCTTGTATAAAGTCTATTAAAAAAATATTTATTTATAAAACGGAAAAGGGCCAAAAATACCCCTGAAGTATATGAAAAGGTCTAAAAATACCCTTCATCCATCTTTTGGTCTAAAAATACCCTTCTACTCATTTTTTGGTCTAAAATTACCCTTCCATCCACCTTTTTGTTCACTTATACCCTTGCAACTAACAACCCTCTCTTCTTCTTTTTTAAATACTTATTTTGTGTCGTTTTCTTATTGAATGAAATAAAAATCCACCTCTATTAATTTTTTCCCATAATTTATCCAAATCAAAACAATAAATCTTTTCAAGATCCAAAAAATATTTTTTTTTAAATCTAGTAATTTCTATTTTCTATATCTTTTTTCCAAAAAAAAATGTTTTAGATAATTAAAATATTTTTAAAAATATTAGTCATGCCACAATTACAAGGACATAATTTATTAATATAAATCCTAATATATTATATTAGATAGATATTTGTTTTGGTATCTTACAACGCATAAGTTAATAGATGTGAATTTTTATTTCATTCAATAAGAAAATGACACAAAATAAGTATTTAAAAAAGAAGAAGAGGGTTGTTAGTTGCAAGGGTATAAGTGAGCAAAAAGGTGGATGGAAGGGTAACTTTAGACCAAAAAAATGAGTAGAAGGGTACTTTTAGACCAAAAGATGGATGGAGGATATTTTTAGACCTTTTCTTATACTTCAGGGGTATTTTTGGCCCTTTTCCGTTTATAAAAATACCCCCACATTCTTTTATTCTATGCACTTTCTTTTGCAACATGGTTCTTTAATAAAATTAACAATCACAATAAAATTCTTTGCTAAACGTCATTAGCTCTTCTTTTTCCCCCAAAAATAAAATAAATAGTTTTTAGTACTACTTTAAATGTTTTTGAGAAAAGTTGGTAAAGAGGTTTATTTAAAATTCAAACTTATATTGTTATTTTTGTGCGTGCACCACATATTGACATTGAAAGGATCCAGAGAAGCACTTGAGTAATGATAAAGGTCTCTATGATATCTATAAATTACGGATTCGAGTAACAAATCAATAACTTATTGTAATAATTTTACTCATCACACTCTAAGATTGAAAGTATGTCAAAAGGGTAATAAAAATAAATTGAAACTCATAATTACAGTCCAAAATAATCATTTAACATTGGTAATTCAAGTCATTTGAATACCTCATTGTTTAACCCTCACCTTGCCTCAAAGTCTACCACCACCAGCAAATTAGTTATTTCAAGAGCTCAATATTTATTTTTGATCAACTTGTTCCCTAGAAGCAATAATATTTATTATTATTATTATTATTTCTAGAAGCAGTTGCTCTATTGTATTGTGCCCCTTTATAACCCCTTTTGTCAATTGTGTTTTGACTTTGAAATACACAGGGAGCAGCAACATTTCTTAATTTTTTTAAAATATTTTTTAAAAAAAAAAGTTCTCTGCATAAAAAATCTTAACAAATGCAATAATCTATATGCTTTTTACTGCAATTTGCAAAGCTTACGTTTTGAGAATAGCATTAGTTTACCGTGGAAAAGTATTGAAAAATGTTTTAATAAAGGTTTAGAGGGTAGTTTTGTCATTAGTTAATCTAATGCAAGTGTTAAAATCCTTTGTATTACTAATACCTAGAGATTCATGATATTAGTAATACACTCCATAATACACAATAGAGTGTATACATAAAATGAAAAAGTGTACCAAACAAGGTATAACTAATACACAAAGTTAATGCATGCATTATTTTTGCTAATACACTCTACCAAACGACCCCTTAACAGTACATTTTAATTATTGACTTGATGCTCCATGGTTATAAGAACAAATAATCAATCTTTGGGTAATCCAAATATGTTTTATAATCTCGAACTTCAATTTATCAATAAGTTCATTAATACGCATTAGACTTATGAGTATTAAAAACATGTTTATTCATTATCTTAAAATGAATTATTCAACTACTCTAATCCTATATAATAGTGTTAGGGGTAGAATTGGTAGTGTTTGAATTTAACGAATCAAAAACGCTCCGTAGCGCCAGATCCCTATTTCAAAAAAATTCAAACTCTTCAGCATCCCCTTCCCCCTCCCCTTCTTCCTCCTCCAACTACGCCGTCGTTTCATCCTAAATCCACCGCCGATTACGGCGGAGAAACAATCACACTCAGAAATTGAACCATTTTCGCCCTTGTTTGATTTCATAGATAGCTTTTGTTTATTGCCTTGTTCAATCTTTCAGCACCAATTTTGCAGTTTACTGCAAAATTCAAAGCAAACGGTAGTAGATGTAGAAGAATGTTGTTGTTTTGAGTTTCAATTCACGGTCCCACATCCATAAATTTTTCCGAAATCCCATCCCCCTCTCTCTCTCTGTTAACATAATTTCAAATGGCTCCCAAGAACCAGAACAAGCCGCCACTTCGTACTCTTTCAGCCCCTTCTGATGTAAGTTTTCTCCAGAACCCATTTTCACTCTATATATCCTCATGTTTTTGTACTTGGGTTATGCTCATTTCCTCTGATTGTGCAGTTGAAATTGACGAATTTCACATTTCGATGCATTTTAGGACAAATTTTTGATCGTACCTTTCCATTTTTTTGCTTTTTTTGCTGTGGAGTTTCATTTCCTCTACTGGGTATTTATTGTTTTGATGTTCAAGGGCAGAAGTTCCTAATTTGTTTGTGTGGGTTCGGTTATTTTGATGTTTAAGTGAAGAAGTTCCTAATTTTGGATAGTTTACTGTTTTTGGTTTGCAGAATAACTACACAGCAGGTGAGGTTTCATTAGAGAAGAGAAGGAGAATAGGGAATCCAAAAATGCCGTCCACAGCTACTGGTGCAAGAACCCGGCAGGCATTAGCAGTGGTGAATGGGGTTGCAGATGTGCCTCCAACTAGTGGTCCGCCAAGTAGTGCAGGTTCAGACAGCGGGATAGTTGAGTTTAGCAAAGAAGAAGTTGAAGCTTTACTCACTGAGAAACTGAAAACCAAGAACAAGTATAATACAAAGGTAAGTGGATGTACTATTTTTCAGATTAATGGTAATACTGGTATGAATGTGGTTGTAGTTTTGGTTATTTTGTTAATTAATTAAGGTGCTAACAGTAAAGTTAATAGAAGTAGCCAATGCTGTGCGTGGAAAGTTAACTGTTTTCATATTAACTCAATATGTATCTGCTTCATGTATATTGATGCAAAGATTTCTACTGCTTCTATTAGGAAAAATGTGATCTTATGTCAGATTATATAAGAAGGCTCAAGTTATGTATTAAGTGGTTCCAACAGCTTGAAGGAAACTATGTTACAGAACAGGCATCACTCAGTGGCTTGTTAGAGTTGGCCGAGAAAAAATGCAATGAGATGGGTATGGCTGTGTTGCAATAGTATGAGTTTGTGCCCTGGGATGAATTTTAGACTTATATTAGCTTTTTCGTTTTGTTTAGAGATGCTAATGAATGTCAAAGAGGAAGAGTTGAATTCAATCATCAAGGAGTTGAGAAAAGATATTGAGGCACTCCAGGAAAAGTTTGCCAAGGAGGAGGCAGCCAAGTTGGTAGGTTTTGCAGGGCAATGATCATTACGTTTGTATATTTCTTACTTCATAGATTTAATTTTCTCTAATTGCTAATTTGTTCATCAGGAAGCAGTGGATTCTTATAATAGAGAGAAACATGCTAGAGATGCAGCAGAGAAACTGCAAGCTTCCCTTTCAGAGGAGCTCAAAAGAGCTCAACAAGACACTGCAAGTGCAAATCAGAAGGTAAGAAAGAATCTCAGGCATATTGGTTTGGCTTCATTACAGTTGTGAATCCAGTGGTAAGAACATAGCTTAAAAATCCTAATATGTGCAGATCCAGTCTCTAAGTAATACATACAAGGGGTTACAAGAGTACAACAAAAATTTACAGGATTATAACAGTAGGCTCCAGAAAGACCTTGGTACAGTCAATGAAACACTGAAGCGTGTGGAGACAGAGAAAGCTGCAGTGGTTGAAAATCTCAGTGGACTTAGGGGTCATTATACTTCTTTACAGGAACAGCTCACTTCTTCTAGAGTAAGTCTTTGATTAGTTGTTTCTTTTGCTTTTGTTATTTAAGTTGCTAGCATCACCAGTGATACTTTCATGAACTATTGTTTCTTTTGTTCATTTCTGCAAACTGTCCAGCTCAATTCAGGAACATTTAACAGCTTTCAATGTTTCTTTTGTTCATTTCTGCAAACTGTCCAGAATTTTATTGTTTTACTACTCTTTTCAGATTTTTACATGATGGTTTACGAATATTATAGATGTTCCTTCTCTCATTTTCTGCTCGATGATGGTGTTGCATGCATTGTAATTGGGTGATTAATTTAATGATTTTATTTGGGGTTTTCATGAGATGTAACTCCAAATGGTTTGTTCATCTTGATTATCTGGACTACTCAGCTTTGTAATTTGAAGATTAGGTGTGTCATCAACTGATTAATGTTCTTATTTTACCTTTCGATTTCATAAGGCTGTTCAGGATGAGTCTGTCAAACAAAAAGAGGCTTTAGCTAGTGAAGTAGGATTCTTGCGAGGAGATCTGCAAAAAATGAGGGATGATCGTGATCAGCAATTGTTACAAGTTCAGGTTCTAACAGCTGAAGTGATAAAATATAAGGAATGCACTGGAAAATCTATTGCCGAGTTAGAAGGCATGGCGATAAAGACCAATCAGCTGGAGGTTTGTCTGTTTTGATTTATCTCAACTAGGCAAACCCAAATATATATGTGCATCAGATAATAATCTCTTCCTGAATTATTTCGCAGGAGACATGTTTGTCTCAGTGTGAACAAATAAAAAGATTGCAGCAACAACTTGCCTTTGCAGAGAAAAAACTCGAGGTGACACAACATTTCTATGACCCTTCTTTGTTTGAATTTACAGTGTTATATCTAACCTCATGAGCTTTTAGAAGATAATCCTCTCAAATATTTCAAATGTTTAATCACTTTGTTAGATGTCCGACATGTCAGCTGTGAGGACAAAAGAAGAATATGAAGAGCAGAAGAATGCTATTTTTGACTTGCAGAACCATCTTGCTGATGCCGAAACTAAAATTGTTGAAGGAGAGAAGCTGCGTAAAAAATTGCACAATACTATTCTGGTACTTTATGATCACTAATGTGAAGCTACCTTAAATTGACTTTTGGATTCAAATTAGATGTTCACTCTGAATCTTCTGCCAATGCAGGAATTGAAAGGCAATATTAGAGTTTTCTGCAGGGTGAGGCCATTTTTGTCTGATGACGCTGTCAGTGCAGAAACAAAGGTTATCTCTTTTCCAACTTCAACGGAAGCACAAGGAAGAGGCATCGATTTGATCCAAAATGGTGTGCACTTGTTTCTAATGCATTCAACCAGCAAGAATTTGTGTTTTCCTTTTCTATTTTAATTTTTATTTTGACATTGAACTTCGAACTTTGTGTTATTTTAAGGACAAAAACAATCATTCACATTTGACAAAGTATTCATGCCTGAGGCTTCACAAGAAGATGTTTTTGTTGAGATATCCCAACTTGTACAGAGTGCTCTTGATGGTTATAAGGTGAGATACCTTTAAATTTTGTGCCCTACCGCAAATGATGTCTTAAGTCTTGCAAAAGAATCAATACTCTGAATCATCCTTAGTTACGTTCTCCTTGTTTCTGGCTAACTGGTGGTACATGTAAAAAATAAACATTGATTAAATCTTTAAAGTTCCAAATCGTTGCTGAATGAGAAAGAAAATGTTTATCTGCAGCCTCACAAAAATTGTTAGCTTATTACCCTCCTTTACCTTTTCAGGTTTGCATATTTGCTTACGGTCAGACTGGTTCCGGTAAAACTCACACAATGGTGGGCAAGCCAGACTCTGATAATCAGAAAGGGCTTATTCCACGCTCTTTAGAGCAGGTATTTGAGACCAGGCAGTCTCTTCAAAACCAAGGGTGGAACTATAAAATGCAGGTTAGTAATGGAGGTTTGTAATGATCATTTCTCAATTTGATTTGTTTCTTTTTTCTGAAAGTGTTTTCACCATATTTCAGGTCTCAATGCTTGAAATTTACAATGAAACTATTCGGGATCTTTTATCAACATCAAATTCGTCTAGTTTTGATGCATCCCGACCAGAACATGTAGGAAAGCAATATGCCATCAAACATGATGTGAATGGCAATACCTATGTATCCGACCTGACAATTGTGGATGTTCATTGCTATAGTCAGGTTTCTAAACTTTTTGGGCTGGCAGCAGAAAGCAGGTAAAACCACCTGGTTATATTTTCTTCAATCTTTCTAGCAATTTATTATGTCATCTGTCACGACCCAAACTAGGGGGCCAAGACTGGCATCCAACAAAGTTTCTCCTGTTGAACGAATCCTTAACCTCTACATCTATCATTGACAATGTGCCCATAATGACACCGTCATATTGCCGTCACTGAGAGCCTAATTCATTTCATAAGGAAGTCAACATTAATATTACAGTCCTAATCAACATGTAAACCACAACAAGAGTAGCATATAAGCCAAGGGCCCAAAACAAGCCTTCTAGACAAGTTTGGAGCTTTGGAGCTTTTAAGATTATCGAAGTACATTCATAAGGTCTTTGTGACGCTGCTCAAATATAAAAAGAGTAAGGAAGGAAACAATACATCCCAAGATATGTTTTTTGTCATTCATATCACCAATACAATCCTCAGGCGTAAACATGAGCATGATAATCATAAGTGAACATCATATCATTCGTATATCACTTTTCTTTCATGTAAGTATCACTTGAATCAAATTGTAGTCATAAAATTTATAGCATGGTAACACTCGTACCCGCTCGTCCCCATAAGAGTGAATTCACAGAACAACCTTTAAGATATTTAAAACACGTGAAACAAGCATTAATTGAGGGAAATCACTTCTTAAAGTTAGGTCTCCACTCACCTTGATCCTGAAATCACTTCTTAACACTAGTACATCATATCATTCTTGATGTACCCGCTTGTCAATTCACATTTTCACAATGCCCCAAATAACATTTGATCTAGATACTAAATTGGTGAAGCTTTAGTGCTGTGCATCAAACTTAAATGGTAAAACCTCTCATTCATCCACTTTGAGGTGAGCCATGGCCTAATACCTCCACCAGATGGGTTACCAATCAAAATCAACTTACTTACAGTCTATTATAATATATCAAGTTAAGTGAAGAGGTTACCTCAAGGTACCAAAAGCATTGCTTCTTGAAATTTGAAGAAGTTGGGTGGTAACTCCTGATTTAACTTACCTTGGTGGTTGAATTGTGATTTGAGGTAAAAATATCCTTTCAAATTTTCGCCTTAGACGTGTGACGAAGAAGATATGGAAACGGGAGGGGGGGGGTGGTTATTGTCAAACATAAAATTGGTGAAGCCTTATCTTGAGCATCAAATTTTAATGCCTAACAGAAACCCTTCCAGTGAGTTTTGAGGCTTCTAGTGTTGAGTAATCGTCAGAGTTGAAAGGCCTTTTTAGAACTTCATGTGATAAGATAAGTGAGGACCTTAGCCAACAGAGTCCGAGTTCGTGGACAGCCCCAGGACATAAAAGATGAATAATGAAAGATGAGGAAGAGTATACTCAGTAGCAAGATAGTAGTTCTCCTAGTCGTCCTAGCATTAAATTCTTAATGCCTAGCTTGCAGTCTGGAGGGTTCTAAACTTCTAATGGTGGCTATTGAGTTTCAATGGCTAGCATCAACCCAGTGGGTCAGCAATAAATGCCAGCGTTTGGCGTAAACCTTCTTCAATTTGCGCCGGACGTCTCATTGAAGAAACTTTTAAGCATTTATAAACTATATCCTAAGAGCTACAAGTTTCCTTCTGAAACCATAGGTGATCTTAATTTCTAAGGGTTGTGTACATTTGAAGTTAGGCTATGCTCACTTTGGGCATCTTTCCATTAACATTAAAATCAAACTCCACTTAGTCCTTTACATCCCTATACCCCCGGGATAAATTTTAAGCATTGAACACCTTCCCAACATATAAAACACATTATTTTTTTTAACTTAGAGCATGCATGTGAGCTTAACTCAACGAAAATGTTGGGTGTGTAACATCAGCCTTTGCATAAAATAGTCTTTTGTTTCCTGTTTGATTTACTGCTGAAACACTTCTTTTTGTCGTTTGTACCTTTAATATGTTTGATATGCGATCATTTGTCATTATATAATATATATATATATATATTTGGGGGTCCAAGTATTCTTATATTTGGACTGAAATGGAGTTAAAATTTGTGAGACCTGTGCTCTACTGAGTTATCGTTCTATTTCTTCTTTGTGTAGATCTGTTGGGAAGACTCAGATGAACCAACAGTCTTCAAGGAGCCATTTTGTCTTCACTCTGAGAATTTCTGGTGTGAATGAGGTTCGGGGACATTCACCTAACATTTAGCATGCCATTTTGATTGCCTCTTCTATAAGTATTTTCAGTTGACTAATAGTATCCTATCTTAGAGTACCGAGCAACAAGTACAAGGTGTACTCAATTTGATTGATCTCGCTGGAAGTGAACGTCTATCCAAGAGTGGGTGTACTGGAGATCGGCTAAAAGAAACTCAAGTATTTGCTTGAAACTTTCAATCTCTTTTCAAGAACTTCCTACTTCCCAAGATATTCTTCTAACTTATTTCCCTGTTATCCACGAGTTTCATTCAGGCCATCAACAAGAGTCTATCGTCTCTTAGTGATGTCATATTTGCTCTAGCCAAGAAAGAGGAGCATGTGCCTTTTAGGAACTCAAAGCTCACATACCTTCTCCAGGTAAAAATGATTATTCAGCTCCTAGTTAAAATACATGGTTCTGGGTAATTTCCTTGGGTGGTAAAGGTAATACTTTTAGGATTGATCTGTTTGTTTCCAGTGTCATTTTAACAGTTGTGTATATTCACACCTTTTGTTTCACACACCTGCTGATCATTGCATGTTTTACTCAGCCCTGTCTAGGTGGTAACTCGAAGACATTAATGTTTGTTAATGTTTCACCGGATCCTCCATCTGTGGGTGAATCCCTGTGTTCACTCCGATTTGCAGCACGGGTTAATGCATGTGAGATTGGGATCCCAAGGCGTCAAACTAGCTTGCGTCCCATAGATTCTCGCCTAAGCATTGGCTAACTTTTTAGCAGAACTCTCGTTCTAGCTTTTAGAATTGGTTTGTCTGTAATTCTGTATGGCAGTTTGATATTTAACTGAGAAATTATATTACCTCTAACAACATCCACCTCCAATTTGTATAGTGGATAAAGTATTGTCTTTGTATCAGTAATAGCATATGGGGCTTTGTATTACTATACTTGTCATTTTTTTATGGGGAGTTACTTGTGTATAATTTACCTCTTCTTTTTTTGTACCTTTCTTTGGAGAAGAGGTTAATTTGTTGGAAATCTAAGTGTGAAACAAAAACAAATTAATTCAGCATAAACAGTTGATCTCCAGGTTGCAAGTTAGTATATTTTATGTTGCAGTTTTATTTTCTTGGAAGTATGCACTACAAGGTAAACAATTGAAATTTTGTGTACGTGGGATTAAACATTATGTTGTTGACATACTTCTATCCTACTAGGTTTAGCGAACGTACCTAGTTTGGATGGTTGTTATTGTATTGTATTGTTAGTTTAAATAAAATGTTTATTTTTGTTGGTATTTAAGTTATATTGTTTCGTATTGTTTGAATTCGTTGTTAGGTAATGACGAAAAAACCCATTTTATGTAACGACTGATTGGTGTGATTGCGTCGTTACTTTAATATTTTCTTCTCATTTTGTCTTTACTTATTATTTAATAATTCTATTTTATCCTTTACTCTATCTTTTCGTAGTAACTCTTTCATGTACCCTACTTTTCTAGTAGATTTATCATTCAATTTATGAATTTGTGACATTATGTAATGATTGAGAACAATACAATCTATTCAAACACAATATTTATTAGAACAATACGATACAATAAGATATATATGAAACAACACGTAACAACCATCCAAATAGAGTAATAAAGTCCTCAAATTCAAACACAAAAAATGGATGGGTCAATAATCAATCCAAACTTAAATAAGTTGACGAGTATCAAACATCTAAACAAAGTAATGAAGTCCTTAAATTCAAACATAAAGATGGTCGGGCCAATAATCAGTCCAAACTTAAATAAGTTGACGAGTTATGATTTTAATTTTGATATATTTAGTGACTAACCAAGAATTTTACAATATCAAGTTGTGTGAGGCTACTGAAACTTCTCTATACAGCCTTATCCAGATGAACACATTCCATTTTCTTTGCAAAAACTCTATTCCCTTAGACAAGAATTGACTTCAAATGGCTTCCAATCTCGTAAAATTTCATCCTTCATTCCAGTTCAAGCTGAACAAACTTCATAACACAACAAGTTCCTTGAGCTTTTTAGGATCAAAACAACAACTTAACCATCTTTATCACTCTGTTTTCTTCACTAAACCCAAGTCAGATTTTTCACCTCTTCAATGTTCACTCTCTTCTCCTACTCCACCTACAACCAAAGAAGATGCCATTTCTCAAGCAAAATTCTCTCTTTCAACTACTTTAGAGAAACCCCTTAACAATCCCAAACTCATTGGGAAAATCAAGAAACTCAAACAACCAAGATTTCGTGTCGAAATTCCAGTTGTTGATGACTCCCCATCTGCATTAGCTCAACTTGCTTTTGACATTTTTGGAGAAATGCCCATCAAAAGAAAAGCCCCAAAAATCAAGATTCTACTTTTATGGCCTAACCAAACCTTAACCCAAGCTGCACAAACAGAATTTGAGAAGAAGAAATCTTCAAACCCCATTATTGAAAATTTAGATATTTCATCAAGAATTGAAATTTCTGCTGATGTGGTAGTGTTTATGGCTCCAGAGGCTTCAAGATTGACTGTAATGAAGGAGATTTCTGATACATTGTACCCAAAGCCTGTGGTGATTTTTAATCCTAAATGGGGTTTTGATGAAGAGAGTAGTTTTGGTGAGATGAGTGGATTTGTAGGTTCATTTGAGGTTGTGTATTCATTTATGGGATTGGAGGTTAGAGGGATATTGAGTAATAGAAAAGGGGTGATGTTTAAATGTGTTAAAGATGGTGTTTTGAGTGGTGAGAAATGGTATGTGTTCGTCGAAGAAGATGGAGAGTTGAAAGTGGTTTCAAGGTTTAAAACAAGGCCATCAATTGTTGAAGTTGAGAATGTTTTGTATAACTTGATGGCTGTGAATTCGCCAATTACAAAATCAGCTAAGTTCTTGAAAGATTTGGTGTCAAATGTTAGGGGAAAAAAGTAAAGCACAAGCAATTCAAGGTATTACAACTCACATCATTTCAACTTTAGGGTAGCTATCCTTTGCTTGTTTCCTAGAACCGTTACAGTATCTTCCTGTATGACGTCCATGTACTAGCTTTGCCAGGTTTTGGTGAATTCAAAACTTTAACATGGAAGAACGAACAAGAAACTATTGGCTCCATGAACTAAGCATCAACATATGTACTGTTATTGCTAGGAGGTGAAAGATGTGTATGTGCTCTCTCATTTAGCCAATATGGTGGTTTCATTCCCTTTTTTGAATCCTTATGAATAATTCTGCATGATATATCTGTAAACATACTTAACAGCATATTGAAGACAATACCAACCTTTCGATTATCTGTGTAAGCATGGTTTAGTGAAAAATATCCATTATCATTTGTTGTATAAGATGTAAAACTACTGAATGAAATGACATTAGAGAACCAGAAATCCATAACTCTCCCTAGACTTATGTTCTCATTTACAAGCATCTTCTTGAGGTAATTTCAAGATGCTATAATTTCAGAGAAGTAAATGGATTTGCTCCAGAATGGTACAAGTTATGGTAATGTTGAGCATCTGCAATGCTTGTATAGTCTAGTTAGTCAACTTGCTGTAGTTGCTACGATAAACTGGAGTGAAACGAGTTGGCAGTAGAGACCATAGGAAGGATCCACACCTGCGATCTTCATCAAAGGAGCATGCGTAGTACCCGAGTCCTAGCATATGTTGATAGGGATCAATAGCTTGGACATGGACAAAAGATTTACTCACACCTTTGTTGAAATTGTCAACAGGCCAAAAGATCTCTTCACACACCTTTGTTGAAATTGACAACCAGCCAAAAGATCTCTTCACATTTTGAAATTGCTACATTTGCCTATGCATGCTTTTCTTTTCGTATAAATTGGGAATTTTTGCTCATTTTGTATACACACCAAAACAGGGAGAAAAATATATATTAGAGAGCATAGTGAGGTATATCATAGATTATGAAAAAAAATAGTTTTTGAAGGAAAAATTGAGTGTGAGAGATATTTTAGTAAGGCGGGAAATCAAAAGAGGGTTTTGAGCGTGTAGTAGTCACTTTGAGTATTGTACTCTTGACTACACAGTGTAAAATTTCTTGCTATAATGATATCAATTATTGTTGTTTTTGACCTGTGGTTTTTTCCTTTATTTAAAAATATTTTCACGTAAAATTCTTGGTGTCAATATTTTTTCAATTTATTCCTTTGTTTGACTGTTAATATTTTTGTGTTATTCCGCATTTTTTCGATAAACTAGTATTAGAGCTTTGATTTGCAATATCTCTATTTTTTGGGGAACGATGGAAGCCAACACAGTTATGATGATTACTTTGAATGACGTTAATTATACCATTTGAAAGGGAAAATGGAATATCTGCTCTATGTTAAGAATTTTTATCAATCAGTGTACCACTATAAATCCTGATAATAAAATAGATGAAGAGTGAAATTTGTTGCACAAAAAGGTTTGTAGATTTATTAAGCAAGTGGTTGACGATAATGTGGTGAACCATATTCTAGAGAGACACATGCTCAGACTCTATATGAGCATCTTGAAAGTTTGTATGCGTTCGGAAGTCTGGAGACAATAAAATATTCTTGATAAAACAAATGTTAAGCTTAAAAACCATGATGATTCTCTAATGACAGATCATCTGAATAACTTTCAGGGGATCATGCACCAATTATTTACTATGGGCATTAAATTTGATGAATATATTCTAGGTTGGCTTCTACTTGGTTCTCTATCGAACTCTTAGGAAACATGTAGAACTTCATTGTACAATTATGCTTTGGATGGTGTGATCTCTATGGATTTCGTCAAAAGCAACGTTCTAAATGATGAGATGAGAAGAAAATCTCAAGGTGTTTCTTTGTTGAATGTCCTGATGACTGATGACTGGCCCTAGGGGGAGAAGCAAGAATCACGATTTTCAGAATAGAGAACATAATAGAAACAAATCTAGAGGCAGAGTTAATGATATTGAGTCCTATCATTATGACATGAAAGAATGCACAAAGAAGTTTTGTCGGAAGTTGAAGAAGGAGAAGAAAGACAAAAAGGAAAAGAAAAAAGATAAAATGAAAATTGCCTAGCCACCGTCACCATCAAAGATCTTGTACCATTCTTGATGCAGATCTGATAATAAATTTGGCAATGAAGTTCTAAATGTTTCTATAAGAAGCTGGCATGAAACCAAGTAGAAGTAAGCCTTGAATTTCTTCATCACATTTAATGCCCATAGCAAATAACTGATTTATGATCTCCCAAAACCTATTCAGATGATATGTTAGACCCATCATGATATTTTAAGCTTAACATTTGCTTTATCAAGAACATAATTTTGTTGTTTTCACTATTCCGAGCATACAAACTTTTAAGTGTCGTGCCGTAATCTTCCTAACTTTTAGAAAAATCACTATTTTTGAAATGTTCTAAGTATAAAACAATTTGAGAAAAATACTTAGAAAAGAGTCGCCACTTAATTTTTTAAAGAAATTAAGAAAACTTATAATTTTCAAAGATTTAAACAGAAAAAATCATTTGAAAATACCAAAGAGGGTTCGGGGTTCAATTTACACTTCGAGAAGGATTTAAGCATTCGAAGTGTCCGCTAACATGCGGTTGACCTACGACTTGACTAAAATACATTTGATTATTTTTAGGAAAATAATGATTTAACATAAAAAAAAAAGATAACTTACAATATTTGATTAACTTTGATAAAATAATTAAATGAACGACGCATTTTATATTATTCTATTTTTTTTATTTATTTTTAGAGAAAGGGATCCAAAATGGAACATTTGACTCAAAATACATTAAGATTAGAATATTGATAAAACTAAATTAATTAGAATCTATTCATTTAAAAATAATAATTTAAACAAATTTAATAATTAAATCATGAAAATCATTTTTAATTAATTGAAGAATAAACGTTTTGACTAACATTTTTCAGAAATGACTAAGTAAGTATTTATAATAATAATTTACACTGCTAGATAACTTTGAGAAAGTAGTTAAACAAAGAGCAATTTTTATTTTTTAAGAAAATGGGACCTTAATTGAAATATTTGAATTAGAGACAAGTAATTAGAATTTTAACAAAACTAAATTAGTTGGTTTCTATTTGAGTCATTTTTGGTTAATCAAAATATGAAAACTATTTCAAACTGAAAAAAAGGTTTTTGAATAAAGATTATAAATGAAAATACAAGAGTTGATAAAATGAGATTTGTTAGAAACAAAACAACACAAAGAAATAGTTCGTCTTTTGGGGAACTCAACCAAGCTAATTAAAGTTAGAGTTAAATAAGATTAGTCAACACATAACCAAATAATTAGAAGAGTAAACGAGATAATGAAATTGGGCCCCTTCTTGGGCCAATTTCGCTATATTTCTAAGCTTCAATCTCATTCCCGTTTTGCATATACACTGGATGTATATCAGTGTATATGAGCGCATATATTAGCTCTTTTCATGTATTTTTTGCTTCCGGACACCTATATTTCGCCTCAGCCCTGTATTTCCATACTTTTCGACCTGTATATGAGTGTATACCGATATATATCGATGTATACGGGTTGTATCCCAGCCTCCTTTTTTTTTTTTCTTTTTCAGCTTTCTGAGACTTGTTCTCCATTTCATGCCCCTGTGTTTTCGTTCCACTGCCTTGGCTGACTTGATAAGGAATAAAATTGGGCCTTTGGCCCAACGAGGAGGTACGAGGGTAGGAGATAGGAGTTCATGTTGAACTCCGAGTAAATTTTCACATGTAAAAAAAAAGCAAGGAAATGTGGATTAATATTAAAAATAATAATAGTGCATTTTAATGAAACTACACAACTTATGGTCAAATAAATTATTGCGATGATCTTCAATGAACATAATGGGACTATGATGAACTAGCAGGGAAGAATGACAAGGACTTGCTAAATTCAATTAAGAGCATAACATATGAATACATTTAAATTAGTCCAGGTAATAAACAAACAGATGGCATGACTGAAATTCCCTTCACATAAGCAAAAAATAAATAAATTGGATAATAAAAAAAACAAACAAAGCAAAATGGCAAACAATATTGCTGTATCACTTACCTACATTTATTAGGCATCAAAACACATTTAATTTCCTTAAAGAAAGAAAAAGAAAGCGTCTTGAGACCATAAAACCCAACTACTATATTCCTAACAATTCTAAAATGACAACTAGACTTTTTAGCTAACTAAAAAGTCACATAAATACTAAGGGAGAAGATGGGATTCTAATAAGGAAAGTAGCAAACGACGAGTTCTATGAATATGGAATTGAAAACTCAAAGGCATGAACAAACTTCGAACAACCTACAAATTTGAACTTAAACAACCTCTTTTTACTCTTAAACAAACACATTGTAATGTCGCAACTGAACTCAAACAAACATTATTACGATAAGGTGTCCCAAAAGTTGAGCACTTTAACAGGAAGGGTCAATAATTTGCAAGACGAGTAACAAAACCGGATTGAATCCTTTCTATTACAGTGATTTACGATGCAAATTAGTGATAGCCAACAATTTATTAGAATCTACAGCACGTTCATAAAAGTAGCATTTCAAAACCGGTCGCATTATTAATTTAAACAGCCTTAGCACATAAGACTCGATGTTTATTTGGAAGTAAGTGAATAATAGAAATATGAGCTAAGTTAGAACACGATTATGGTGAGCTATAAGCATAACATCAGTAGCTGGGATACAAGAGAAACACGACCAACATTCAAATCGCCTAAGAACATAAATAATTCCTACGGGACGAAATTAGCCATGGCGAGAAGCTACTGCAACATGTCAAAACAGCAGAGAAGATAACCAAAATGTACCAACAAGTAGTGAAGAAACAGAATGATATCCGGCATGCCCGAAGTTGAAACCAAATGTATAGTATATTATTTCGAGCAAAAATTAAAAAGAAGATTCAACTAGCTTTAAATATACCATCCAGCCAATGAACCTCACTACCAACTCATAATCCCAAAGGAATTTTATCATTATGCTACCCTATGCTTATGGTTCAAAATTTCACAGAAGAAATGACGCAGATGCAGGGGACCGAAGAGAAGAAACCAATTGTTATTCATAGCAGAGCATTTAGCAAACATTGAGTACATAATACATCCTATTGAGGTGGAAAAGTAAGAGGGGGCGAAATTACCTCTCTTGGAGCAGCGACTGGGAGCAAACGAATTGGAGAATAGCGACTTTTACCACAAAATCCAACTACGACTAGTAAACGAGGAATCTGGGCAGAACTAGAGCGACTACCTTTCGGAATTTAGAATTAAAGGACTAAATGCGAAATTCTAAAGTATAAAATGACTATCTGCCGAAAACTCAAAACTCAAACTGTGTCCAAATCCAATTTCCAAAGAAAACTCTCTTTGTAAGCTATTTTCGTATATGTAAAATCCCCGATCTTTTTTCTCTGCCTTCAACAGTGAAAGAACATAGGTATTTATAGGGGAGATTCGAATTGAAAAAAGGGGGGGGGGGGCGAAACGGGTTGAAAAGATGGATCCGAATCGAATTCGAAAATCAAAATCCTGAAGGGATCAGAAATAAATTTGTACATTGTACCAATTTTCAACGGAAAAGAGGGGAGAGGGGAAGTGGAGGACGTGATTTGCTGCGGGATTTCCGGTCTGAGTGACTGTCGATGTTGACGTTTACTAGCCTTCTGGGTTTCGTCTGGAAGAAGAAAACGAGCATGGGCAGTGGGGTCGGAGTGCTGTTGAATCGCTGATTTGCAGCGAGGAAGACGAAGTTAGGGCGGTGGGGTACTGTGTATATACGTATGGTATGATGTATTGTATTGTTGATGTTTGGAAGCTGCTGTGATGTTCATCTACTGGGTCTCTTTGTTGATGACAAAGAGTTGGGCCGGGTCGGAGCTAAGGGTGTGGGCTGGAGGGATTAGTTTAGGAACTGGAATTAGGCCCGTTTCTTAGCTGAAAATAGGGTCAAAATGTGGATAGGTTTTGCAATTTAGGAAATAGTCACATGAATTGCAATTATGGCCTATGAAAATTGACAAGTTAGCCAAATTGAGTTTAATTGGTTATTCGACTAAAAAAAACTAAATAAGACGAATTAATATAAATTAATTAATGAGCTTCTCAATGCCAACGAAATAGAATAATTAACTTAATTATAAGCTAAATAATTCAAAATATCAACTATTATACAATTAAACTAATTAACCAAATATTTAATTAAAAAAAAAAAAACTTTTTGAGATGGCTTTCAAATATTCGTAAACTATACTAATTGTTTTAGAAAAAATATACAATCGACTAAAATTACCTAAAACAACTTTTGAAAAATATTTGAATTTTATAAAGCTAATTATCTTAAATCATTTGAAACTGAAGGAGCTCGATGATTAATTTATATTGTAGAGGTCCAAAATTGGGTGTCAACACAAGTCATTAGCAACAATTATTTGCTTCATTTTATCCTTCATTGAATAAAATTAAGAATTTTATTTATTTATTTTTCTCATTAATTTTATTTTGAATCGTTGATGTTATTGTTCTTTTTATAAGAGTAATTTGAAGAAAAAGTAGCAGAGATAAAGAAAAAACTTAAAAAATAGGTTAAAGATTTAATTTAATGAAGAGTTCCGTCAATATAAACCTAAGCTATTTGTATAAAAAAATGGATAAAGACCAAACTTGATGAATTTTTGAATATCTAAAGGACTAAAACCGATAAGTGTATAGTTAAGGGACCAAAGCTGATAAACTTTTGAATACTGAAAAGACTAAAATTGATAAGTGTAAAGTTAAGGTCCAAAATTAATAAGTTTTTGATTAATTAAAAGATTAAATTCGATAAAAATATAGTTAAAAGATTATTTTAGACCTACTCAGAACTATTTATGACATTTATTTTACTTTAAAATTAAATTACCACCAAAATGAAAGATAAAGCAGACAAATTTTCAAATCATTCCTCAGACCTCAAATCAATTACACTTCACCTTTAAGTTCACAACTATCCTGCACCGTTGATTAATTTGCAAATCCAACGGCTATAATCTGCGATCCGCGTCACTCCATCTAAACCAATAAGAACTTTCTACCGAACCATTATATAAACGAACCCCTCCCTTCATTCTCTTCACCAAATTCACCAAATTCATCTTCATTTCCTCCTAAAAAATACTCTCTTTTTCTGTCACTTTGCAAACAATGGCACCAAAGGCCGAGAAGAAACCAGCTGAGAAGAAGCCAGCCGCAGAGAAGGCACCAGCAGAGAAGAAGCCAAAGGCCGGCAAGAAGCTGCCCAAGGATGGCGCAGCAGCTGCAGGAGACAAGAAGAAAAAGAGGGTAAAGAAGTCCGTGGAAACTTACAAGATCTATATTTTCAAAGTTCTAAAACAGGTTCACCCTGACATTGGTATCTCTAGCAAGGCTATGGGTATTATGAACAGCTTTATCAATGACATTTTTGAGAAACTTGCTCAAGAGTCTTCTCGTCTTGCTCGCTATAACAAGAAGCCTACTATTACTTCTCGGGAGATTCAGACTGCTGTCAGATTGGTGCTCCCTGGTGAATTGGCTAAGCATGCTGTATCCGAGGGTACAAAGGCTGTTACCAAATTTACCAGCTCTTAATCAGTCTTAGGGTTGTGTTTTATCTATTGTCTTGATTAGGGGGTTGTGTTTTATCTATCGTCTTGATTAGGGTTTGTAGATGTAAAAAATGTGCCATTAGGGTTTCTATTGAACATTATGACAGCTATTCCTTGAATGAAGAATTTTTAATTTTCTCTGTTAAATTTCTTTATTAATTTGCTGGGTGTGTTGTTGTTGTAAATTTCCTTGTTCAGTTTCAATTCTTTTGTCTGATGATTCTCCAATGCTGCTGTTCTATGCTTACTGAGCTGGCTGTTCAATCTGGACATGTTGCTTGACAGAGAGAATTGACCCTTTTCCTACAGCATTAACATCCCTTTAGTGACTCTGGTGTCTGTTGGCTCTTCAATTACTGAAATGTTTCTACTTTCTTTTCCAATTTCCAAGGTACTAAAATTTTCAGTCACAAAAGTGTGGTTTTAGTAGCTTCTAATATTTTCATTTTCATTTGTTCTAATTAATTGACATAATTATACAAGGAAACTTTTTTTTTTTGGTTTGTGTTATATGCATATTATCCTTTGTTTCAAAAGTCCTTGGTGTCCAAGTGGGAGAGACTGATGGACTAATACTTTATGGTTGTTGGTTTAGTTGAACACATTAGCTTGCTGGTGAACTAGTACTAGGTCTTGTTGAAGTGCAAATTCCTATTGTGTTCACCAAGAATGATAATTTGATGACACATACTCTTTGTAAGTGCAAAATCCATCATTGGAACTTGGAAGACACGAAGAGTATTTACATACAGATGTATTGATCCCGGAATCATAAAGAACCCTGCATTTGTTTTCCCAGAAACTCAAAAACAGTTATCAGAGGTTCAAACTAGATAATATAATTTTTGATTAGTCCTTCAATCTGACATAACTGGATTAGCTAGTACTGTTAATTTCGCTGGTTTGATTTCCAAACCCTTGTACAGTTTGGTCATGAATTTTAGTTTTCCTATTAGAGAACTAGACTGAGAATTTACTTTTGTCTGGTCTATGAGAAGTTCTACATGGTTCAGTCAATTTAAGTGTGTCCAGGATTAAAACCAAATTTACTTGGTTAGGATGTGACTTGATAGGTGATGTAAATATTTTTGTGTTTTTGTTTATGTGAACACATTTTGCTTAGTGGTTGCTCAGTCTTTTGTTTATTCAGAAAATGTGTTTGGGATTCAAGGATGAAAAACATTTGTCAAGGTAATTAATATAAAGAATGAGCATTTCGAGAATTTATTTTTATTTTTACCTAGTATCATGAATGTCTATGTCGATCCAATATCTCTCCCCTACTTTTATATGTCACATTTGTAGAATTTTGATAAACATTTGATTGTTCAGTTTCTCTCATAATGTTTGATTTTTGGATGTGCACAGTGTTTTTTAAGGTAAAATTAATTATTTGAAGTTTGAAAGAGGGATAAGGTCTTCTGATATCAATTATGTGTGATGTTTATTAAATATTGTGCTGTTTGTGTACTTTCCAAAAGATAAATAGATTCGCTGTTTGTGTGTGTAGACACTGAAATTGATTAGGTAATTGTTTCAGGAGTACTTTGTTACTGTTTTGGTAGGGAGTTGCAGCTTTTATGGTGAATAAATATCTTGGGACAGCAGCTAAGAGATTCATCATTGGCACCTCCCTTCAGTTGCTGTTATTAGCTATTACTGAGCTGTGGGCCCACATTGCCTTAAAACATTTCCCATATCTTTCGTGTTGGAGACATTTCCACAAGGGTTGCTGTTAGATCTAAAGGGAAGTACATGACACTGTTATAGTCTTCTTTCTATCCTTGTTTTGAATTTCTTTAGTACCCATATCTTTCATTGTTCATTATCTTAGCATATGCTTTTTTTCTCAATACCCATGTTTCTATTTTCTTTTCTTGCATCACCTACCTTTTTTATTCTTTATCCATTTTGTCCGACCAAATTATATCTATTAAGATGTGTCATTATTGAAATATTATGAAGTTGTAATACACTCTAAGAATTTGATATTTTGGGTCATGATGGTTTTATACCAGCCTGTACTAGGAAGCTATGTTACTTGGACCCTCCAAAAATGCCATCGTTGCGTGTTGGATCCTTCAAAATACATAGCTTTTGGAGGATCCAAGCACACACCTGGCGGTATTTTTGAAGAGTCCAAGCAAACATAGGTAGGAAGCATGTACCAATCTATTATGGCATATGAAGATGAAATATGGAAAGTCCCATGTCCTTGTGGGGGAACAACCATTAGACCAGATCTGCGATAACAATGAGATATTTTTGTGTAATTATCTCCTGTTTTTCTTCATTTATGTTGTAACAAATAATACAGTGCATCTATCTTACATATGTTTTCCTTTTATCTTTCTAGTAGGAAACCTTGAGGTCTTATTTATACTACATAATGGGATCTAAATAACATGTTTGAAGGGTGGGTTTTTCATTCAGCAAGGACCGGAAAATTTTCTGTTGTAAGAAATTTATTTGTAGAAAATAAAGGTAATGGTCACTAGAGACATAGGAAAAAAGAACAGAATGGATCGAAGTGTGACATTTATATGTTTGTGTAGACTAGAAATAAGTTAAAGATTTGGACAAAACTCTAGTAGAGAAGTTCTAATTTGCCTTAGAAGGCTTGTCTACTATTGGAATAAAATGGACGGCAATGAAGTGTAAAGTCTAAGAGGCTGTAGTGTATCTTAGCCATTTTTCTTTCTTGATTAATGGCTGAATGTGATGAAGTATAGCTTTGAAGACATGCAAGTCCATGTCCTCTCTCATTCCCTTTTTCATTATATTTTTCCGACTTCTTTTGCCAAATGCATTAAAATGAAGGATATAAAGTTATAGTAGGAGTCTTTTCCTCTCTAAGCTGAAAATCAGTGTTAGTAGCAGAATGGAGAAAAATATTTGGAGTATGATTGAGGTGGACATAAAAGTTTTTTAGATTAATGGAAGTTTGAGTTTTTGAAGATCCTAATCTTATCCTAGGCAAAAATAAGAACATTAGAAATAGGTGAAGCTAGGCTGACATCCTATTGTGGATGTTATCTTGCTCATTTGGATTTTTTGCTCCTTCTAGTATTGTCTGTCAAAGTGGTTACATATATTTATTATTTGTACGTATAAGGAGAAAACAAGGAGAAAATGATCATCAATGTATTGGGGCTGCTTTAGTTGACAGTTACAGTCTGTAATGTATGTGAAAAGGTGACATATTTGGTCCAAAGCTCTAAATGTAGCAGAATTTTCAAAAAAAGGTGTTAAAAGTTAACATTTTTGTCCATGAACTCACGTGCCAATACTTAACTCAGTTTATGGTTGCGACACTGAGACAGACAATCAAGCACAAACGGATCGAGCAACGACGACAATGGCCTTTGAGACAAAGGCATCAAAATAGGTACTTCCTGATGAGTATTTTCGGCCAACCGAATCCAAAGTGACAATTCAAACCTGAAAGTTTTTGATGTTGTTTCCATTAAAGATGGTCTTTGGGAAGGTAAGAGGGATGAGAAGAGCCGAATAGGACCCCGATGGGAAATTTTCTGGTGATTTTGTTGTTGCTGATTTCTTGGCCAAAAAGCCCTTTCTGCTTTTCCAGTGATGAAAATTGTAGGTTTTCCCCAGATGATTTAGTGGTAGTTCTTGGATTTCGATGTGTTTTTCAGCATGGGGTCACTGGTGGTGGAAAGGGAGGTTTGTTTCAGATAGAAGGGTAGTAGTAGATGGAGGTAGAAGACGAGAAGAGGAGGGGGGGGGGAGTGAAGATTGCCAGTTGATTATTGGTGTTTTTTTGGGGAGGAAGGTACCGGTGATTAAGGTCGCCAGTGAGCGTGGTTGTTCTGGGTGATGGTGAGGTTGCTTACAGCCGTACAGGTTGTTGCCAATCTCACTTGAAAATTTTGTTAGACTTGACGGCCCCTTTTACAAATTCTATAAGATTTAGGGTTTCAAATCAAACTTGTTACCTTTCCATAAACAGTAAGGACTATATTTGTCAAGGATCATTTTGATCATTTTCTTGATAACAGGCTATAGTTGCTTATGTCGTGTGGGCCTTTTGAGTGAAAAGGTAATCTGGCTTTGGCTTTGGTACCGCGCCTTCTTAGGTTAGCTTATGAAACAAGGAGGAGAACTCTTGAAGTGTAGGATTAGAAAGCTGAAGATTAAGATAATACTTTGTTGGTTAAATAATACCACCTTATGTCCCTTGTCTTGTCTTGACACAATTGGTGTTGTCTATAATAGAGATCAAGAAAAAGAAGTGTGAATGGGTTATTGTATATGATGTTCTTGGAGTTGTATTAAAATAATTGGTATTGTGAAAGAAGTATGAAAATGTGATGTTGCACTCAGAATCATGCGAATGAGGTTTTTTATTTCTTTTTTTGAGAAAGCTAAAGTTAAAATGGTTGCCCTCACTTTTACCAATTTGATCCCTACAAAAAAAGTAGAGAGTTTTGTATTATAATTTAAAGATTAGAAGATTGTAAAGATTTCTGTTTATGTATGTCAAGCTTTTGCAACAGGTCAAAGTTGAAAGCAGGTCTAATAAAATAATAGAAAGTTTAATGCAAGATTAGCTTTTAAGTTCTGGAATGTTTTTCAGAAGAATTCTTGTGGAGTTTAAATTAGAACATGACATCCTCTGGAATTGGGATATTCCTATTATTGTACAAACTCAGTTTCTATCTGCAATCTGTTACTTCAAATTCATGCAAGAACTCTGGCATAAAAGAACTTACTTTTATGTTTTAGATTTCATTGCAATGACTTGATGAAGTGAATATATATATCTATGGTTGAAGGTTCTGGAGCAGGGTTGGTGGATTTAGAGTTCTGAATGATCAGATTGAGCAATCAGATGGAGGCTAGTAAGCAGTCTAGTTGATTGGAAGGATAATATGAAAGAAAACATATTTGAAAAAATGTTATTTATGTAATGCCACTTGAAAACCTTCACTTAATATCATTCCAATATAAAACTTTGATTAGAGTGCTACATTTATGTTTTCTTGGCATCTGTACAGATAATATTATTTCCATGGTTATACATTGCTTCAACTGCCTTCTATTTGGTTACTTCTTCTAATGTTTCTTCCTCTTTAGGGTTTTAAACTGTGTAATTACATTTACTTGAATAGTATTCCACAATTCATGCTTCCAAGTCCTCTCTTAGGATATCCTCTATGAGACGGCTTGCTGACATTTTTATTTCCACAATCTCAATCTCTCCTCTTGCTTTGTGTTTTGTCATTATTTTCTAGAATCCAGATAGGGAAAGATGATCAAGCTTGGCCTTCAGGTGACACTTCAAGGAAGACTCTAAGAACATGTTAGATCTGACACATCAAGTTGTCTTTCTCTGCAGGTTTGCTAGACTTTTTATAGTTGTGTGAAAGCAGGGAGGTTCCTTCAGTGGCAACGATATCGTTACCAGTTACCACCACTTCTATTTCAAGCAGGAAAGCTAAGAGAAAAATTCTGCCATCTACTTTTGTTTCTAACTTTTTGCAACATCTGAACCAGCCATAGATTTTTTGAAAACAGGGGGGTTGTTTATTCTTCAAATTCTTGAGGTTCTGCTTCTAGAAAACATATAAGAACCCTGTGAACATTCATCAAGTAACATAATTTGATATAGTTAAATGCTTTGTGGAATGTGAATCAGTTTCTTGTTCGGTTTGAAACTTTGGCTGTAGCCATTATTGCCATTACTGTGAGAGTTGGTTCCATCAAATTAATTGGATTTCATCTTTTCCTCCTTTTGGTAACAGTGTGCTGATGGCTGTTAAATATCTATAAAGCTATTACTCACAAATAATTTCTTATTATCATTTTTATTTTTGCTGTGATATTGTTAGATAACTTGTACTATCTTAAAGCAACTGATGACTATTATAATAATCTTCTCTATATCTATCTATATCTATACTACCTTAAAAGCAGTCAGTGGCGGAGCCAAGATTTTTAATAAGGGGGTTCAGAATCTGAGAAGTAAGCACACAAACTAGGAAACAAGGGTTTTACCCTATGAACATATTGTTGAAGTCATTAGCTCTCTATTTTATGTCTGTGTATGCTTGTTTCATTTCTTTCTCCGAGTCATAAGATGTGCTTTAATCATGTGATTGATTTAAGTGCTAGTTGGAGAATTTTATTGGTTGAATTATACAAAGTACTTATTTGCTGAGGAAAAGGTGTAAGTTATTCCTAAGATATAACTTTTAACTTTTGTTTTGCAGGTATATTGAAACCAAACTGTTACCTGGTATGCCATATCAAGCGATCAGACTAGTAAGATGTTTGCAGAGCTTTTGGGTCACTATCGTATGCCTTGTCATGTCAGATGGAAATTGGTTCCTCTTTCTCCAAGTTGAGTAAACTAAACATCTATGGTATTAGCACAAAGGGGAACCAACCAGGACAATTTAGTGGTGTCTTCCGAGTTAAAGGATTGTGTTAAGTAGCTATATGGGTGATATTAATTTTTAAAACGATGTGACTGCTGAACTTGAGGCCTTGACGCATTAGTTGAACAGATGTAAGAAAGGAGAACCACACACAGAAAAATTGATTGTGGAGTCGGATAATGTTATGCTTGTTCAATATGTTAATGGTCGCCCTGAGCCAAATGAAATAACTATGCAGAGGTTGAAGGAAATTTCCAACTTGCTGAAATGTATAACTTGTGCAGTTTATCATGTAGCCAATGAAGCTGTTAGAGACTATGTTTTGACAGATGGATAACTTTGTTTTGGATTCAAGGGGTAAGCTGAATCTTTCTAGGTCGAACCAAGGTTTCAATGAAAATGATCCTTTTATTTTGTCAAAGTTTGGAGAGACTTATTAGCCTTTGTCTAATTGTGCTTTTTAATGTTTAGGATAATATACCTTTATCTTTTATTAACTATATATTTTACAGAATTGCTTCTCTGTTTTGGGTGGTAGAAGTTTGTGTGATTGGGAATTTGGCAGGATCCTATATCTTGGAGAGAGTGGAAGAAAGTATTAGTTGGTGAATTTCAATATCAAATAAAAGCATATTTGCTCTTTGCTCCTTTTTCTTAAATTATTGCAAAAACATATAAGCTCCATTCCTACAAAATTTTGTGCTCCATTGCCTGTTTCCCTCTCTTTCATACTAGCCCATTACAGTAAAACCTCACTAAATTAATATAGGTGGGATCATGAAATATTATTATTTTAAAGAGGTATTATTTAATCGATAAGTTAATATTTATTAATTTAAAGAGTGTCTTGAGATTCAATGATCGAAAGATAAATTAAAATCATTGTATCTTATTAATTTAAGGATCATATTTATTGAATTCACATAAAAAACAAATTTATGGTGCAATTCGAAAAACACATATCATATCTTAAATAATTTTACATGTTCGGAGGTCCAGAGCTTAAAAGAAATTGTGGGTACTATTGGAAAAATAATGTTGATGATGAAGTTGAAGATGGTACAATACCTTTGAGACCAGTTACATGGAAGGAAAAAAACAACACCGGAACTTTTGGATGCAATAAGAAAAGTTAGATATGCGCTTCAACTAAATTTAAATTTTAACAAAACACAATAGAATCATATTTCACTAAATTGTCTTAGATATGTATGTACTTTTAAAGAATTACTCCCTCCGTCCCATTTTATGTGAGGTAGTTTGACTCGGCATGAAGTTTAAGAAAGAAAGGAAGTCTTTTAAAACTTGTGGTCCAGAATGAATGATAGAAATTTGTGTGACTGTAAATCATTTCATTAAGGGTAAAATAGATATTTTATCGTTAAATTGTTACTTAATATAGAAATGTGTCATTCTTTTGAACTGACTAAAAAGGAAAGTAAGTCACATAAATTGGGACAGAGGGAGTATTAATTTGTAATACTAATGAGACCATATATTTATACAGGGGGTCTTCTGAAAATATATTCTCTTATAGAAATAGGTAAATTTTTTTCATTGGCCTAAGTTGGGACCGGAGGAAAATATTATCTTAGAGATATTATTAATATTCCGAGTATTAATTTAGTGAGGTTTTACTGGATATAGTCCACCTTCAAACTCTTCATTTCTATAGCTTCTATGAAATGGTTAATGAGTTTATTATAATTAAAAGCTTCTGTCCATTCTTTTTCTAGTGCTCTAATTAGAACTAATTAGTATAATTACTTTCTATAAAGATTTAACTAGGAGAAGACGAAAAGAACAATTTTTTTGTAGAGTTTTTGTTATGAGTAGTAGAGAAGACTCACTTTAGTATAAAATGTTAAGAGTAGTAGAAAAAAGAAGCACAACCCTCATGTAATAAATAAAATTTATTTCTTTGCTTTTATGAAAAATAGATGTCCAACAATACTTGTCCACTTTGTAAAAACAATGGATAATGTATCATCTTGTGTCTAACTTAGATCTAAAGGGATGTACATGACACCATTATAGTCTTCTTTCTGTCCTTATTTGGAATGTCTTTTGCGCCTATATCTCTCATTATTCATTATCTTAGCATATATATATTTTTTCTCAATCCCTATGTTAATATTTTCTTTTCTTGCGTCACTACATCTTTTTTATTTTTTTATATTTCGTAAGGACCAAATTATACTTATTAAGATGTGTCATTATTGAAATATTTTAAAGTTGTGATACGCTCTAAGAATTTGATATTTGGGTCGTAATGGTTTTATACCAGCCAGTACTAGGAAGCATGTGTCTACCACTCTGTTATGACATGAAAATGAAATAAGAAAAGTTCCATGTCCTTGTGGGAACAACCATTGTACCGGATTTGCAATAACAATGACTTCTTCTGGAGTTTTAATTAGAACATGACTTCTTCTGGAGTTGGAATATTTCTATTGTTATACAAATCCAGTTTCTATTTGCAATTCATGAAAGAATTTTTGCATAAAAGAACTTACTTTTATGTTTTAGATTTCATTGCAATGACTTGATGAAGAGAATATATATGGTTTAAGGTTCTGGAGCTGGGTTGGCAGGTTCAGAGTTCTGAGCAATCAGATGGGGGCTGTTTATGTAATGCGACTTGAAAACCTTCACTTAATTAGTATCATTCCAATATAAATCTTTGATGAGATTGCTACATTTATGTTTTCTTGGCATCATCTGTACAGTTACATTGCATCAATTTCCTTCTATATGGTTACTTCTTCTATGGTTTCTTCCTCTTTTAGGGTTTAAAACTGTACAATTACATATTCCATAGTTCATGCTTCCAAGTCCTCTTTTGACTTGGTGACATTTTTGTTTCCACAATGTCATTCTCTCCTCTTGCTTTGTGTTTTGTCATTATTTTCTAGAATCCAGAGAGGGAAAGATAATCAAGCTTGGGCTTCATGAAAGCCTCTAAGAACAGGTTAAGATTTAACATATGATCAAGTTGTCTTTCTCTGCAGGTTTGCTTGACTGTTTATAGTTGTGTGAAAGCATGGAGGTTCAACATAATTTGATTTAGTTTGAAACTTAGGCTGATAGTTATTACTCATGTAAGAGCTGGTTCTGTCTAATTAATTGGATTCATCTTTTGGCAACAGTGTGGTGATCACTCACAAATGGTTTCTTACATCATTTTTATTTTTGTTGTGATATTGTTACATAACTTGTATTGATGAATATTATAATACGACTTGAATATTATCGTCTGGCTATGCAGTTGGGATGAAAAATTAGGAGTTTCTCTGTTATCGTCATAAGTTGTTTTTCCCTCTCTCCCTTCTTCAAAATATTGTACATAATGCCATTATTTCAAAAGAAAATGAAAATTAGACTCCTCTGAGAACGGGTTGGAAAGAGGACCAACAACACTTCATATATATATGAAATTCCACGAAATGTCAATGGTATGTAGTATTTAATCGTAAATACTAGCGTAGGAGAGCGAATCTGCAATGGGAATTATCGCGAAATAGATGACACAAGCTCAATATTTGTTTAAGGAAATGCAAAAGTTTTTCTCTAATGTAAACCTTGATGTCAATTAACGTGGGAAGTCATTTTTTTTCTCTCCAAAATTCATATTATTGTACTTATTCATAAGGGTTAGGGTTGGAGGAGGAAGACAAACTAATGGAATAATACTAATTAGCACCTCTTATGGATGGACCCAATTCAATAGTTATTTTCAACATTTCCCACTTTCACATAAGAAAGTGGTCAAGTTTCATCCAGGTAAAAAAATTATATATTTCTTTAAATTCTCTTGCATCAATTCATACAAGATAATTAGGCCTTACGATCGACATATTATGTGAACACTTTATTATACACATGCTAGAAATATATAGTCTCTTGTCATTTTCATTAGAATAATCAAGTATATCATTAGAACGTAGAAGTATGCTTAGTGCACTAGATCATTTGAACCACCTTAATATATCACACTTTGATCTTACATATTATAATTCTTATGTTCATAATTATATGACTTATAAGTCACAATTGGTACTAACAAACACAAAGTAAATAAGAGCCACCAATGATCTTCCTCTTCTCATGAGTCTCCCAACTTGTAGCCAACTCGTTTAGTCAAATCGAATCTCTCATGGTTATTTAGTAGCATGCTAAAATAACAAACATCAAATCAAGCTTTGACTCATTGAATAGAGTTGTGAGAGTCTAAAATATGATTCATACAGGGGTGGGGTGCCGTGCCACTCAGTGTGCCCCAAATCACCTTCTGTAGTTTAGGGGCTGGCGCACCGTGCCACTCAGTGCGCCAGGGTTGCCAGGTCCCCTACCCTTCCGTCCTTCTTTTCGTATGCGTTCCCTCGAATCATACCTATGTTCTTTACTTGATATCCACACTTAAAATCTTTATTAATCCTTGAGAGATCATGCATATCCAAGTCATAACTCTTGAATTCATAATTCAATTTCAAGATAGAGTTAAGAGTAAAATTCGAGGAAGTTCTTTCAAGTCATTTTGAGAAGTCTTTTATAAATTTTTAAAACTTGTTTTAAGACTTGAGTACTTGAGTATGAGGATGAGGAGAGTTGAGTTTCATTTTTCAAAATGAATAAATGGGAACTAAGTAATCCCAAGAGTAAATATTTTTACATTTAAAATGAGAGGAAACTCCAATTTCCAAATGTGTTCATGAGGAGTTTTGAGCACTATCTCTTTTAAGAGAACCTTTTTAGTAATAATCTCAAAGTTTGAGGATGAGGAAATATTTTTAAACATATGAGCATGATTTATATTATTGGGAGTAGTATTGAGCACCGATATGAGGATGAGTTCAGGCAACTCAAAGTCCTCATAAACCATGTATGCCAACGTGGGTAGAAAGGGTCATACTTTTTAAATGATTTCTTATTGCTTTTACACATAGCTTAGTGGATCCACTTAGTTGAGGATGTCTTATACTCCGACAAGGTATATGACAGTTCTGACAGCGTGGGCGAGACGTTGTATCATCGCATAGCTCATAGTGATGGTTGTCGGTTAGAAAATCTCTCAAATAAGAGTAGAAGAATTTTATTGTATTTTTAAATACATTGAGTTTCTATTTACTATTTTAAAATCTTTCTTTATAATGCATCTTATTGTTGCTTTTATGTTGAACCGAGTTGTGTACTTCTGAGTTCTTGAGCATCCTTGAGTCGAGTTGAGTTTGAGTATGGGTTCCTTTTATCAGTTCAAGCTTGCATGTTATGTTCAGTGTTCCCCTCACATGCAAGTACATTTCATGTACTGACGGCATTTGACCTGCATCGTTTCATGATGCAGATACATGTAAAAAGGGTCATCAACAAGTTCGAGTTAGCTTTGGTGAGCCTCCTTGCTTCCGGAGTATTCCATTTACTTTTCAGTTTGTTAGGATGTCGTGGGTCTTGTCTCGACTTCCATCTTTGTCATTTAGAGGCTCCATAGATAGACAGCAGTAGTTGAAGAGTCTTTTCATTTCTCTTGTTAAATAATTTAAAGACTTGAGTTGCCTATTTCTGGCTAGTTGAATATTCTATTATATTCCGAGTTGTTTATTTGAGACTTTTGAGTTAAAGCTTTACATTTAAGTTCATCTTATGTTGTGTAAGTCTTCCGTTGGAGCCAAGTTAAGGGTTCACTTGGGGCCAACAATGGTTCTTGAGTGCCGGCCACGCCCAGGGTGTAGGCTCGGAGCGTGACAAATATGCGTTGTACTCTTTTCCTTAACCATGATTTTATCCCAATTGGGTTTTTCTGGTAAGGTTTTTAACGAGACAACATTCAAAGCTTATTAAAAGATATGTGTACTCTTTTTTCTTCAATAAGATTTTTTCCCACAAGATTTTTTCCTAATAAGGTTTTAACGAGGCATATTATCTATGGACATCCAAGGGGGAGTATTATAAAATAATATATTGTGGATGTCCACTACACCAAGAAGTTACTACATTACCTCCCTCCATTATAAAGATAACCTCTACCTTTATGATCATTATTCTTGTAACATTTCACCTCCATAACCTCCTCCATTATATTCATGTTTAATGTCATGTTTATGACTAACCTTTTGTATGCCTCTATGTTACACTATAAATAGAAGCATAAGAGTTTATATTGTATACACTTAAAGGTTTGGCGAACACTTGAATACTTTGAAGTATGAGAAAAACTCTCATCTCTTATCTCTCTATTTCTATTGCTTTCATCTTTTATATTTCTCGTCTTATTTTGCTTTAATTTTACAACAATATTCACTATATCAATAATTATTTTTGGGAAAAGGGCATGATATACCCTTCAACTTTGTCATTTAGAGCTGATATACTCTCGTTATGAAAGTGTCTCATATATATCCTTACCATTATACAAATGACTCACATATACCCTTACCGTTACAAAAAGAGCTCACATGTACCCTTCATCTAATGGAAGTGAAAAAAATAGTTTTAGATTTACTTTTTTTACTTTAATTTTTTTCAAAATCATGTAGGGCCATATATGATCCTTCTAGCAAAAGGTATACTTTAATCTTTTTCATACATAAATTATTTTTGACTTCTTTGATTATCATTATTTGAGTTTCTTATTCTTTTTTTCTTTCATTCTTCAGTGTAAAGAAATAAATTTAAAACTGTTTTTTTTTCCGGATATATTGTAATTTAGTTTTTGTATTTGTAAAAAAAAATTAATTAAAAAATGGGGCGTTTATAATAAAGTTTACAAGAAAATTAGTGAAACATAAATAAATTTGACCATCAAAATAATAAATTTAAGTTAGCCGTTAAAATAAAAAAGTAAGAAAAAAAATACCTTTGTGAAGGATCAAATATACTTGATTATAAATTTTTCAAAAAAAATAATTTAAAAATTAAATTAAAATTAATTTTTTCACTTTTGTTATAGGAAAAGAATATATGCGAGTTATTTGTATAATAATGAGTATTTATATGAACCACGAAAGATATATTAACTTTAAATGACAAAATTTAGTGATATATCATATTTTTTTTTTATAAATGTGACAAGTTAAATTGGCAAATAGGAACGGAGGGAGTAAATCGAAAAAATATCGTTAATGATGATGTGTCAGCGTCATCATGAGATCGCCTGCTCCTCTATTTTGGTTTTACTTTTTCTAAATATTTTTTTAAAAAATAACACAAAAGCTTCTTATCTTTCAACAAAAATATTATAATTTCCCATACCATTTTTTTTTAATATATAATGTTTTTTCTGTTTGTTCCGCTATATTATACTTTCTCTGTCTCTAATTATTTGTCTATATTTCTTTTTTTAATTGTTTCTAATTATTTATCCATTTAAAAAGGACAATTTTTTTTTATCTATTATACCCTCAATTAATTACTTTGAAAAAGATATAGCTTTTTGGAATATTAAGTTTTTAATTCATTTACTTCATAATTAATAAAGATAAAATGCTAAATTCACTATATTAATTATTGATTTTTTAATATGTGTGCAAATTTAAAAGTAAATAAGTAATTAGGGAGTGAGGAGTATATTATATATATATATATATATACTACTGTACTAATATAAGCTTATGCATTCTATTCAATGGTGGATTTATTTATTCTTATACACTCTTCAGCCACAAGCAAGAACCTTCACTGGTAAGTTCTTCCTTTTCATGTCTTTTCAGTTGTCTACTCTTGGATCTCAATGCATATTTAATGGAATTGTGTTTGACATTTCATTGCATTCATAAAATTTGGAATTTGTCTGACTTTTCTCCAATCTGATCAGGTGATTGTGATATGTATCCAACTTGCCATAGTTCATCTATGGATTTAACGAAATTTGGTTGGAAATTAGGTTTAATGTTACTTCTTAATAAATTGAATTGCTTGATTTTGGTGGGGAAATATGGTGTGTTCTGTGTTTAGGTGGGTTTTGATTAGGATAACTTCATGCTGGTGTGATGTGTTAGGAGTTTTAGGTTGGGGGTAGTGGGGTTTGAATATGACACATGTTTTGCAACAGAAGCCTGATAGCACAGGGGATGATGCCCACTCTGAATTTGAGAGGGGATGGGAGGAGTTAATGTGCGGGCACTTGGACGAGTGTATGTCATTTGCTTCATCTAGTTCAACACGAAACACTGAAGATGAGGACGATGACAGCGATGGTCTTGTGAGAAGAAGAAGAAGGAGGACTACTTCCCTAATTGAAGGCGATGATAATCTGGCTGAGTCTTCTGCTGCTAGGCGGAGGCGTTCACGGATTTTGAGTAGGTGGGCTGCTAGACAGGCAGAACAAATGATTACTACTATCGAGAGGAGGAATCATGAGTCCGAGTTGATGGCACTTGCCGGTTTGCACTCTGTGTCAACACTTGATTCTTCATTCTTGAGAGAATCACAATCTCCTACTTCAAGGCGTGATGCCGAGAGGACAAGCAGTAGGTCCTCGACTATCTTGCAAATGTGGAGGGAGTTGGAGGATGAGCATATATTGAATCATGCCCGAGAGAGGGTAAGGGAAAGACTGACACACCAGAGGACTGTGGACTCTAACACCAATATTTCTAGTACTAGTATTTCAGAAAGCCGGGAGACTGAGAACCATGATACTTTGGTGGATGCTAATGAGAGTGAGAATGAGTATGGTACTTGGTCTCATGACGTGATTGGACCACAGATTGAGAACAGTGAGAATGGAAACTCCAGCCGTGAACAGTCTCCTGATCTAGGGGAAGTTGAGAGGGAGAGGGTGAGACAAATTGTTCGTGGATGGATGGAGAGTGGGATCAGTGACCATTCACCTAATGTATCTCAGAGGAATGGTGTCCCAAGAAGTGAATGGCTGGGGGAGACAGAGCGTGAAAGGGTGAGAATTGTGAGGGAATGGGTCCAAATGACTAGTCAACAAAGAGGAGCTCGTGGTTGCAGAAGGGAAGAACAGTCCAATGGGCTTAGTGCTCAAGCTGATCGTGTTCGTGATGAGTCTGTTGTTGAGCATGAGGAAGGCCAGCCAGAGCATGTACACAGAGACATGCTGAGGTTGCGTGGGAGGCAGGCTTTACTGGATTTGCTTGTAAGAATTGAAGGGGAAAGACAGAGGGAACTTCAAGGTCTCTTAGTGCATCGTGCGGTTTCTGATTTTGCCCACCGCAGTAGGATTCAGGTTAGTTGTTATTCTTCATCCAGTTCCCTGTCCTATTTTTCTTATAGAAGCCTCAATAGAAGTCATGATTCAATTGTCCACGAGGGCTTATGTTTTTATCATTTGCTAAATTGTGAAGTTTGACATTTTGAAGCTGAAAATTGAATTAACAGGAGATGTTCACTATCTTGAACTATGCTTGTTTTTACTTTTTTCCTCATAGAGGTAGATGTAACTGGCCTTTTTGAGTTGTTATTGGAGGTGTCTTTGAGCTGTTAGCTAATCTCTTCTAGAGTTGTTTCTTTCTTGCTTAGGCATCTTATTTTATAACCTCTTACAGTCACTACTCAGAGGAAGGTTCTTGCGAAATGAAGGGCCTGCTGAGGAAGAGAGACCACCTTCAATGGCAGCAAGCGAACTAGTTCATCTTAGGCAACGCCACACTGTCTCTGGGCTCAGGTATATGGCCTGGTCAATTGTGTTTTGCAGCATGATTTGTCTCAATAATTGACTTTTAATCACCTGTTGAAGCTTGCCTTATGTAATAAGTTATTAAATGTTTGTTTCCATGTGGTCTACCCTTTCAGTTTTGTTGTAGAGCAGTAATACCTAGTCCAATTTCCTTCTACAGCTGTCAGAATAATTCACTTTTTTATAATGGTTGTTTGTAGAGGAGTTATGGATACTACCCAGTGTGATCATAGCATGGTACCTTGTTGTTGAGGTTCCAGCATTATCCAACTAGGTTCCTTTGTCCAGTTTGTTGAGGCCCACTCCCAAGATCAATTATTCCTAGAGTCCAACTTTGATGGCAGTGCTACTTCATTTTTAACTGCTGATTATCTTGCTAATCAGCAATACTAAAGTGATTCAGTTACAGCTGCCAAAAATGTCTGGGAAAGTGGGAATGTACCCAGCAGATTCTTTAGTAGCAAATGCATTGTTTCCTGGGTGGGGGTGAGGAAAATGGGTAGCATGCATTAGTTATGGATAGAAAGTAGAGTACTTGCTTTAACCTTAATTTTGTACAAGTTAAATGTGACTTAACTTCTACCAGCAAATCAAGATTGCACCTAATTTAGTTTTGGAGAGGGTAGAACTTATGTATTAAAGGGAAAAAGAGGAATTGCTAGACATATGCTTCTTTTATCTAAGGTGGAGTATTTGGGAACATGATTGGTGATCTTACTATTCTCATCTCAACTCAAGTTGGCGTTATTTGGCTCTTTTAAATTTTATTGCCTGACCAATGTTATTGAAGTATTGCGTTTATGATCACTTAGAACTCAAAGATACATTAGTACAAGTCTATAGATGTTCAAGTAAGGTCGTTATGTGTGGCTAAGGATTAGTTTGGTTGTTTCCCCTAAAAAGCTGCAGGTGAAATGGTCGCCCTTCACCTTTCAGTTCTTTTCTCCTTTTCTTTTTGCGGTGTATTTTCTCAAATTCTCTTTCTCTTCTGTCTATAATTGACTGTAGCGATTAACCCCTGCAGCTCAGAAAAGCTTAGGGAGGGCGCTTTGCCTCAGTTAGGCTGCACTTCAGTGTAGGTAATGCACTAAGGTGTGTGTCTCATTGCCCATGAGTTCTATCTTGAAAAAAGCACTAAAGCAGCACTAAACAATAAATATAATCAGAAAAAGAGATATATTAATCATTAAGGACAACATTTTAAATGAATTTGTTACTTCTTTCTTGCATTACGCTTATATTCATAAATTTTTTCTTCATTGCACCTTTTTTTACTAAAGCCTACACGTTAATTGCGCTTTGCACTTAAAGCCCTAATAAACCTGGAGCGCTTTTTTAAGCTTTTCACCTTTGACAAGACTGTTCTATTGTATTACTGTATAAATCAATCAAGATCATGGTGGTCTTTCACCCATTTGAATCTCAGGCGAATTGATATGAAATTACAGCATGTTAACTGTGGCTAAGAGCGAGTTGAGGTAATTGAATGAGGAGCTTATGTGAAAATAAAATGAACGAGAGGATTAAGTAGCTTCTACCATACCACCTTTAGCTTGATGTTAATGTTAAATAGATCTTAGTTTGCATGTCACAATGTATTTTGTTCTTTCTTATGTGATGCTTGCAACATTGTTTAGTAATCATTTAATTGAACATATCTTAGAAAAGGCTCGCTTAGTGGGTAACTCTCCTTTTTGGAATTTCTAGAAGCACTTGGCAAAGAACCCACATTTTCCATTTTCTGTTTCATTATGAAGCCTCAATCTGTGGCAAGATTTTCTGCTTTGTGTTTTGTGCTTCATGATATCTCTTGCATGAGATGGGCCACCTAAGTGATTTGCATTTCCTTTCATACTTTGGTCTGGTTCTCACTTTTTGTACTCTTCCTTGTGAAAGAGAATCTGCATTTATAGCAAAATGATTATTTTATCATGTTGATGCATGGGTTTGTGACCCTTTTATTTCAACCAGGCAAGGATTTCGCTCCAGATTAGAAAACATTGTACGTGGTCAAGTGAGCAGCCATTCTGAATCTTCATCTAACAGTGGCAACGGTGGTTTGAGAAGTAACCAGGCTCATGCAAATCTTTTACAGGAGGTACAAAATGAAAATCTTGAGCAGCTGCAGTCTAGGGAGCAGGAGCGTATTACTCATCAGTTGCCTGATCACAGAGAGAGTTTTGATTCCAGTACAACTAGTCAGGCTACAAACTGGCTAGTGTCTCCTAACCAAGGAAGGGGTCAAGTGGAACCTGTTGTTGAAACTGATGGAGCAAATCAGCGGGATGCAACTTCTAATGAACAGAGTCATGGAACTATGGAGAATACAAGTGGGAATTGGCCACAAAATCAACCAATTGTTTGGCCCCCTGAAACAACAGGTGACATGAATAGAGATGAAAGTCGTTTACCAGAAAACATTGAGGTTTGGCATGAGGATGGGTCACGAGAAGCTGTGGAGAATCGGTCAGAAGGGCCTTCTGATCCTCCTAGAATGCGGCGTCCTGTCCCATATAGAAGAATTAGTAGATTCCATCCGCCCGATGATGATAATGTGTATAGTATGGAACTCAGGGAGCTTCTTAGCAGGTAAAATTCACGTGTCATTCTCTTTTTCCATCTATGGGTCTGAGGTATTCTTGTCATTTATCTGTTGAGATTCTCTGTCTGGTAGGAGGAGTGTTTCCAATCTTCTTCACAGTGACTTCCGTGAAAGTTTAGATCATTTAATTCAGTCATATGTAGAAAGGCAAGGCCGTGCTCCAATTGACTGGGATTTGCATAGGAACTTGCCTATTCCAACTTCAAGTGAAAGGGATCCGGACAACCAGAATGTTGCCCAACCGGAAGGAATTAGCAGGCCTTCACATGTGCAACCATCTCCTCCTGTACCTCCTCCACAACCAGTTTGGCATCAGGATTTGCACCAATCCAGTTGGCCAAGTCACACTGTACATCGTTCTGAACTTGTAAGCTTACAACCCCTTCCTAGAAGCTATTGTTAAATGGCCTGATTATTTTCCATCTGATAGTGATACCTTGTGACTAATGCATCTACTTAATGAAGAACACTTCTCTAATAAACCAATGATTGAAATATCCAAAAAAGTTGTTGCCTTTATATAGGGGCATTCCTTACAGGAATCAGCTGATTGTGAATCTTTTCTATTTTCTTCCCTCTTCTAAGCTTTCATGGACCCACAACTAAGAATATTGCACTCTTTCCATGCTGCTAAGAAAAAATATCTAACTTGGTACATATTTGTCTTCAATATGAGCAGCATAATATTCTGTTCATACCAGTATCTATAGTAGATTCACGCCCATGGTGTTTATATGTTCTGTTAATGATGTCAGTATGATTATGCTGCTTTATCGTGAATTGAGGGGTCATTTGGTTTAGAAGCAAGTCATGCAGGGATTAGGACTGTAATACACAGATTAGTAATGTAGGTATTAAAAATGTAAGGATTGTAATGTAGGGATTATTTGTAATTTGATGCTTGATATGTTGTACTAAAAATTATTAAACGTATGTTTGAAATATGTGCTAATTTTTTTCCAACAAAATATAATATGGTATTTTTTTCATTTAATAATTTTTTAATCCATATACTGCTTATCCCCGCATAGAATAATACTTAGATTCTGCATAACTTATGTGGGTTTTAGTTACGTGGATGAAACCTAATATTGTGTAAACAATGAACAATTTTATGTGGAGATTAGCTTCTCCATTTCTCCAACCAAGCATTACCTGAGTACTTTCTATTCTGAGCAGGAGTGGGAGATGATGAATGATCTTAGAACGGACATGGCAAAACTGCAGCAAGGTGTGATTCACATGCAAAAGATGTTGGAGGCCTGCATGGATATGCAACTGGAGTTGCAACGTTCAGTCAGACAGGAAGTTTCAGCTGCTTTGAATAGATCTGCTGATGGACAAGGTCTGTCTCTCATATTTGACATACAATAAAACATTGAAGCTCTGATGGTTGCCGTATCTCCTCTAATCCATCTATCTGTTTCTCTTCAACATCATTTGATTTCTTCTTAATTGAGTTTGGCCCTGCAAAATTTCTCACAGGAGTTGCTGAGACTTCAGCCGATGGATCTAAATGGGGACACGTGAAAAAGGGTACTTGCTGTGTTTGTTGTGATATTCACATTGATGCCTTGTTGTACAGGTAAAGTTTTTGTTATGCAGTTTCATATACCTTGCAGTAACTACTTCAAAATGTACAAGGAATGAGTCCTATCAACAAATAATGTAACAATGTTCTGTTCAAGATCTTTTGATAGTGAATGCTTTCTTTATATTTCGGCAGATGTGGGCACATGTGCACTTGCTACAAATGCGCAAATGAATTGGTTCGAGGTGGAGGGAAGTGTCCATTGTGCAGGGCACCAATTGTTGAGGTGATCCGAGCTTACTCAATATTGTAAATAGAAAGGACGGGAAGTTAAAGAAAATCTAAGTTAAAAGTTGGTAAGGTATGGAGATGCTCCGCTTCTTAGATTCTTACCTGTAGAGTGTTTATTTGCCTCCATTCTTCTGATTATGTGGTATGCTACGCTCTGTATAATTGGAAAGCAACTGCCACGATGCACTTCTGTTGCATCATCCACTTGTAAATGAAAGGTTAATTTTTTTCCTTCATTTTTGTTAAGCAAGAAGCACCCATTTCTTTACTGACTTGTTTTTTTCTCTTTTATTCTAGTTATCATTTGCGTCGTTACAACTACGTGAAGATAAAGTATTGGTTTGTAGTGGCAGAAAGGATGAAATGACCACATTATCAAACATAGAGTGTAGTGTTCACTATACTGTTGCTCTTTGCAGGGAAAAAGAAGGAAATGACTTTGGGGGAGGTTCATGATGACTATTCACAAGTTTGATATAATATCATCTCTAAAATTTGGATTTGCAGTTATATTTTAAATACTAGGCATATCTACCATCTAGTTTTGTCCAGTAACTTATTGTCCAAGTGATATCAACTTGTTGAAGCAGGGCATTTCACATATGAATAGATTCAACGTTTGTCTGCCCAATTGACACTAGTCCGGCTTTATCATACATGAAATCATCATAAATTTTGAGTAAAGTATCATATTGGTGAAGTTTACAAGGCAAAATAATTGAAAGTATCATATCGTTTTTGAGGATGTATAAGTGAATAATGTGAAGTGTTTGATTGATTGGCTTGTCATGGAGGGAGTGATAGTTGGTCATCATCACGAATAATAATATAATGTTTGATTCAAATACCTAGCATTGATGAGTGAAGTTCACGTTTACAAGTCAAAGGAATAAACAAAAATTAAGTGGTGTTTAAGGGAATGATTGTTGTTTAGTGCCTGCCACCTTCACTGTAATACCTAAAATAATGATTCCACAATGACCCCTCGAAAAAGGTGTGCAACGCAATGACGTTTGGTTGCTAATCTTCTTCAACTATGTTTTTTCTTCTAGTACGTCCCTAATTACTTGTCCACTTTTTATTTTTTAGTTGCCCTTAATTACTTGTCTATTTTCATAAATCAAAGACAAAATATTTTTACCTATTGTACCCTCAATTAATTACTTAAAAAAAGGTATAACTTCTTAAAAATCTTAGGTTTTTAATTCATCCACTTCATAATTAATAAAAGTAAAATGGTTAACTCACTATGTCAATAATTGCTTTCTTAATAGGTGTGCTAATTTAAAAGTGAACAAATAATTAAGCACAAAGGGAGTACTTTTTAATTGTATTAATGTTTCCTGCTTTTTCTAATTACTCGAAAATCTAGTCAACTAAGGAAAAGGTTTCAGAAGGTTGAGTTTAGTAAGGAGGAAAATATTTTCTATTTTTTTTTCATATTTGATTGATCAAAATATTTTCTCAACGAAAAAATAAGTTTCTTAAAAATAAAGAAAATGATCTTCCTAATGAAAGTATGAAAAACAAGTTGTATAAGTGGTATTTCAAATTTATTGTTTCCTCCCTAAATGCCCAATCCCCCCACCCTTTGATTCTCCCACCTCTCGCACCCACGAATCTCCACTATCCATTCCATTTCGCTTTTATAGTGTTTTGCTAGAAAATATATAAATGCTTATGGAATAATATTTTCTTGCTTAATTATCAAACAATAAAAAACAAGTAAGAAATCCACTTATTTTCCAAAAAAATATTTCTAGAAAATTATTTGCGGTGGAGAACATTTTCCGCCATACTCCCTCTATTCCATATTAACTAAAATTTTGGGACTTTTTTATTGTTCAAAATAATTGAATTGTTCAAAGTTTAAGATGAATGTTTAAAATATTTCATATATTTGCCCTTTCTTTTAGGGTCTGTTTGAAAAGTCACCTGGTAATTAGAATTGGCGTAATTACTAGGGTAGTAATTACCAACCTAGTAATTACATAGCATGGTAATTATGCTGACATGTTTGTTTACCACAATGCAATTACATTGTAATTATACATGTACTGTTTGGTTGCACAAATATAATCATAAAGTTATATTAAATTTTAAAAATAAAAGTTAATTATTTATAATTTATATTAGACGAATAAGAAACTTTATAAATGATATTAAATTAAATACTTAAGATACATATTGTTTTTGAAAATATTAATTAATAAGCTATGTTCTTAACTAATATTATGAAAAAATAATTGCTTTATATTTCTCAAATTAACATATTCAGTTGAATTAATCATAAAAACTTAAAGTACAAGATTTCTATGAACATCATGAAATGCATGTTTGACAAAAAAATTAATATTATAAGTAAAATGTCATACATTATTAAAATAATTGGCAAAAAGATAATCTATCAAGTCTAACTAAAAAATAAATGACTTGCGAAGTGAAGTCTCAAGTCAATACTACTAAAACAAATGAAATTGAAAATATAACATAAGTTCTAAATTCAATACAAATTAGTCTTATGTCAAATTTCAACATAACATATATAAATATGATTTAAGAGAAAGGAAAACGTAACTCTATTACCTTACTCAACAATAAATTTTACTTTAATTTAAAAATTAGAATACTATCAAAATTATGTCAGTAAAGAAAATGCATGGCATAAAAAAAGATAATACGCAAAGTTGCATGGAATCACATGAAGTAAAGGTTGAGAATGAGAAGAAAATGAAATATAAAAATAAAAAATAAAAAATAAACTTTTAGAAAATTTTAGAATAATAAAAACAAAAAAATAATTTAAAATAATAGAAATAAAAAATAAATTAAAACAAAAAAATAAAAATAGAAATAAAAAGAAGAAATAAAAGAGTAATCAACTTGTAATTATACCATGTAATTACTAGCAATTCATAGCCCCTCCCTGGAAATTGGAGAATGTAATTATTCCCTGTCAATTACACCCAATTACATGCTGAATGCTGACCAAGTAATTGTCCGACCAACCAAACAGGCTAGACAATGTAACTACACCCAATTACATCAAATCCAATTATCAGGGTGACTTTCCAAACAAACCCTTAATGAAGTTTGATATTTTCTAGGAGATAAATTGCACTACTTGCAAAGTTATACTCCCTCAGTTCCTATTTAATTGTCACCATTTTAGGTTTCACGCCCCTTAAGAAACTAGACAAGTTTACTATTGTACCCCCCTATTTTTGCCATTGTACCCTTATTTAGTGTTATCTTGAAAACTTTTAATCAATGAATATGAATTAATTACTTAGTTTTTCTATCTTGGTCAAAATTGTCACGACCCAAAAATGGACGTAATGACACCCGTCTTATCCCATCACGCAAGTCAGCCTAATACCCAACTAATACGCTAAAGTGTGGATATAAGCTATAATTGAAAGTTTAATAACAAGTAATAATACAGATAACAAGTCAACTTAACTAAAAATCCCCAAAACCTGGTTGTCACGTGCACAAGACTCTAATGTATTACAATGATTTGAAAGAAAAATACAAATCTCAAATGATGTTGTCACTAAAGTAGAACAAGATCATAAATAGGAGTAAGAAGGTTCGCTGAGATGACAAATAGCTACCTCACAAATCCCCATAGGAAGCCTCAGAAAAGAAGAGAATAGAAAGTGTTATGAAGATCCGGGCTCGTAACCTACAAAAATGTAGAAGCAAGGGGTGAGTACCAAACCACACAGTACTCAACAAGTAAACTTCTAAACACAAGCTAAGGGAATAGAATACGAGTACTCACACCCCAACCAAACCTCCATAACTACAATCTGCATAAAAGCCAGTCCAACCTAATAGTTCACAATTTACATAACACATAGTTTAACCACCTCACTTCAACAATTACAAATCAACAACACACAAGATTAAGTCACCAGTCACAAATTCCATAGAAAAGTACTCGTAAGTTCACAAATGATAAAGATGCACAATGCAATGAAATGCAATGTCAAGTATAGTGATGCATGTCTGACCTAACGATACACACCCGCTGTCTCTCAGTCCGGGACCCATGGGGGACATATCTGTCCATGCATCTCTCGCGGCGTGCGACACGATCTTCGATAATAAAATCCATCGCGGCATGTGACACGTCCCTCAATAATAGAATCCGTTACAGCGTGCGACTCGTACGTCGAATCATAATATTTGTCGTGACGAGCGTCACGTCCCTCAAAATGGTACATCCTCTTTAATTTTTGAATTTTCCTCAATTCACATAACACTTGTCACAACCATGTCTCAGAACAAAAAAAATGACATGTTCACACAAATAATGAGGAGATGACAATTTTCATAACAATGCAAATTCACAACAACACAATCGTGGTACAACATCAACAATGAATCAATAAGCATTTCAAACCATTCTCAACACATCACACACCAATAATTAATCACATTGCCATTTATTACCGTTTTTTCATCATTAAAATTATTCAATATGAACAAGTCAACACATCACCAAGTCCCATTACTCCCTAACACATACCACAAGGAAATACACGATTCTATACACTTAACAGGGATTGAGCATCCACTTGCCTCAAATAATCAAGCAATTACTTCGGGACTTGAGTCTTCCTCTTTCATTGTACCTCCAAATCAATACAATCTATTCAAATAAATAATCACATTAAGATTTCAAAACTAACAACACCCATTACTATGTGTCCAGTCTAGACTCAAAAACTCACTCAAATCTATAATCAAGTTCTTAATCTTGATGTCAATTAACATGTCAACTCTCATATTCTCCAAATTTTAATCCTAGGGTTAGGTCTTAATTCTTTCAAATATCATAAATATAATTGTATTCATATAGTAATATAATATATCTAATATTTAATTATTTATCTCAATATATCAAAACTTAAATTTTAGTGTGATAATTATAAGGAGGATCCGGAAAAATATTCAATATTACCAAAGAATACGATTTGTAAAATCATCAGTTCATTCACTAGGAACTACAAATTGCAGAATCACCACTTCCTCACTCTATAACTCTCTAAACACCTCAAACCATAATTACTACATCACCAAGACCTTGTACACATTAACCCACCAAAAGTACATACCCACCATTTGGGAAGAATTGATCTTAAACAATTTAAAAACTAATTTGTTACCACTAACAGATAGTAATAATAAAATAATAATAATGTAACATCTATGCATACACCCAAATTCACAACTATCTTAGGCTAATACTCTAACATGATAATTCTACCATTGTTGTCATACCATTACTGCCAATAGATGGCGTATTTAATTGCCTCCAATATGATAAATTATCACCATTTCTAGTTGACAAAATATAATTTAAAAAGGAATCATCAAATTTTAAACAATTACCTGAAAGCTTCGACAAGTGATGACTTTCGTTTCGGCTCTCAATTGCCTGCTTTTGTTAAGCGATGTGATTTTCTTTTTTGTTTCTCCTCAATTATAATTTAAAAACTGTTAAACCTTTTTAACTTATCTCAAGCGATATAGGGTATTAAATAAATTATGGACTTGACCTATTAACCACTTATTAAAATTAATTATTAAAAATTTACCCACTAATTAATTAACTGTAGCTAAACGAGTAGCTCAAAATTTTCAAAAACCCTTCACCGGCTAAATATAAATGACTCAAAGCAACTGTCGAAAAGGGGGTAAAAATGGTAATTTTATGAACATTTTCAAAAATAACCTTCTAGGTCATTACATTATCCAGTACTAAAAACCATGTCCGTCCTCAAACATAATGTAACGACCTGTCCCCGTCGTTATGAAAAGGCCAATGGGGAAGGAATTTGGGCGTTTTCTGAGTAGTAACTTGGAAATTTCTAGCCTAGGCCAGACTTGGACGAAATTTGAGTCAAGTGAGGTCTAGGGCAATCCGATAATGGATGGGGGACAAATTATGAGTTTGATAATGTGAGTGGATAGCCAAGACGTTAAGGAGCCTGTACGAGTTTACGGAATCGAATTCGGGCGAGTAGAACTCTCAAAACTGATCTTGGCGTGAAAGGGTAGTTTTAGAACGTCCAGGTTTGAAGGTGTGTTGTGAAATATGAGCTTGGAACTCAAATTCTGAGTTTCAGTCTTCGTGCAAGACTCAGGGGTGGGATTTATCCCGCCAGGGCGGGGGGGCTGTAGCGGGATGGGGCCCGCCATGCCAGTCGCGACTTAAATCAGGGAAAAACCCCAAAAATGTTATTTTCTGCAAAACTTCATTCTTAAGAGCTAAGGGACGACCCAATGAAGTTTCTTATCAGATTCCCGCGAATTCTCGCGCTAAAGGTAAGTTAATTACTCCCCTAATCTGTAGTTTGATTCTTAGAACTTAGAATCCTTGTAAATTATCATTGGGGGAGGGTTTCAGCCTGAAGTTAATGGTGGGAAAAGCCCTAGTTGAACTTAGGATCATAGGTTTGGCCTTGGGTTGATATTTTAATATAATCCTGGTAAATTAGGCCTTGTTTATTGATCCTTGCATTAATTACTTGTTTTAGATCAAGAATAAGCTGAAAGACTCTAGAAGGGGAAGACTCAAGTGTCTTAAGAGTATTCAGGCTTGGTTTTGAGGTAGGTAATCGTTCGATTTCCTGTTGTGTGATATATGCCGGTTAATTGCTTCATTGTATGCATTCATGTATGTGAATATGAAATGTGAATCAAATCTAATGAAATGATTATGTGTGAAAAATTACATGCCATGAACCTATTACTTGATTGTATGACTATAAGTACTGTTCATTATGGGTGTGATTGTGACTGCGGTTGTGCTGATTGGATCGGGTGTCACGTTCTGACACATATATTGGATCGAGTGTCATGTTCCGACACATATATTGGACCGGGTGTCACATTCCGACACATGTATATTGGATCGGGTGTCACGTTCCGACACATTAACAGTTTGGGTGTGGGTTCCATAAGAGGACCACTCGTGATTATTACGTTCATATCTACCTGTCATTGATATTGGAAAATTGTATGTTGCTCCTAAATGATAACTGAATTATGCGTTCCGTATATGTGTGTTTACCGTGTTGTAATTTCTTGCGTATATTTCGCTCACTAGAGTAGCCGCGTGATCCTACCAGTACACTGTGGTTTCATGTACTGATACTACAATTGCTCTTTCTTTATTGAGTACAGAACATCTTCAAGCGGCTATTGACAGACCTCAGTTAGGAGATCATTGACTGAGACCATATTTAAGGGTGAACCATTTCTTTCAGGCTGCCATGGATCCATCATTAATTTAGTCCATTCTTTTCGGACTCATACTATATGTTTAGACTTGTTTATGTTTAGTTTTCGAGGTTGCACCCCCTTTTCTTAGACTTGTTTATTAGTAGAGTTTTGGTACAATGACTTTTAGTTCTAGGGGTTTAATTTTTGTGATAGTTGTTTGTTAGACTTTCAAAGTTTATGAAAACTCCTTATTGAATTCGTCATTCAAACCTGCTTCCGTATCTTTAAATGGTTTAGTTTCTTAAGTTTCTTAGTCAGGTTGTTGTAGTGGTTCTCCCATCAGAGGGTTAGTGCTGGTGCTACTCACGACGGTCTGAATCGTGACAAAGTTGGTATCCGAGCCTTAGGTTCGTTTCTAGTAGAGTCTTGCGGAATGGTACGGAGGCGTCTGTACTTTTCTTCGAGAGGCTATAAGACTTTAGGAAAACTTATTTTTTTGTTTCTTTCGTGCTATTACTTGAATCCAATTGGTATCTAAGTGATACACATTGGTATCTTTCCTCATTCACTTTATGGTCAGAACTAGAGTAACAGAAGTGGTAACACCAATACTAGCAAGAGAGAATGCGCCCTTCCAAATAAACATGTTTCCCTAATTCAATGTGGGCATGTAAAGACTAGTGACCAACATGATCTTTTTGTTAAGTTCTTAAAGTTGAAATCCCCAATATTCGTGGGTACTGAATCTGAAGATGCTTATGATTTTCTTGTTGATTGTCATGATTTGCTTCATAAGATGGATATGGTAGAGCGATTTGGTGTTGAATTTATAATATATCAGTTCAAGAGAGATACCAAAATGTGGTGGTTGTCTCATGTTGAGTTCTGACTAGTAAATACACTACTCATGACTTGTGAAACATTTTATAACTTTCTTTATGGAGAAGTATATACCCTGAACTTTGAGCGATATGAGGAGAGATGATTTCCTAAATATAGAGCAACATAATATATTTGTTGCAGCCTATAAGACCAAAATTTATGTTTTATCCAAGTATGGTACTCCACTTTACTTTAGTCTAAAAGAGCAAATTCATCGCTTTGTGAAAGGATTAAGGTCAGATTTACAGATTCAAGCTTATAGGTGTCTGCTTCAGCAAAATCTTTTCAGGAAGTGGTTGATTTTATGACGGAGGTAGAAGAGGGTGAAGTCAGAAAACTTTGCCAAAGTGACAACATTCAAGAAGTTTTGTAGGGGACGATTAGATAATGAACACCATTACTTTGGAAAATGCATTTAGTATTGTTGTCATAACATGTTACGACAATTGAGTTTAGAATCTCTATTACGATTTCCTAGATTGAGTGTATATCAAAGAGGGTCATGATACGACTACTATAATAGCAGTGATGCTTACTTGGTTAAGTTATTAAGTGTGTTACAATTGTGGAGAACCTGGACATATGAAGAGAGATTGTCCCCATCCGTGCATGTCTGACCCCGTGCGACAGCAGACCAGAGTAGTGGTACCAGCGGGGAGCGGTAGTAATGGCAGAGGATGCCCACAAGGTGGGCGAGGAAGAAATCAGGGAGGTCATGGAGGCCGGGAAAATGGTAATGCAGGTAGGGGAGCAGTGCCGCTAGGAAAAGAGGTTGCTTGTCAAGATGATAAGGCTCAGTGTTATACCTTTCCGGGCAAGACCAAGGCTGAGGCGTCTGATGCAGTGATCACATGTATTATTTTTGTTTGTGACTGGAGGGCTACTATTTTGTTTGATCCAGATTCTACTAATTCATATGTGTCAGTTTAGTTTGCCTTGGGATTTGATGCGGTTTGTGATGTGCTTGATGCCCCCATTAATGTTTCTACCCTAGTAGGAGAGTCTGTCATAGTCACCCATGTCTATCGTGCTTGTTCTATCCTGTTTATGGGTTTTCAGACTTGGGCTGATTTGGTTATTCTGGATATGACTAACTTTGATATAATATTAGGCATGACTTGGTTGTCCCCCTATTATGTTATACTTAATTGTAATGCTAAGTCTGTGACTCTAGAGATCTCGGGTAGGGAAAAGTTAGAGTGAGAAGTAGTGTACAATCCTAAGCTAGCTAAGTTCATATCTTTTGTTCGGGCTAGGAAACTGGTGGGGCAGGGGTGTTTGGAATATTTGGATCATATTCGAGATGTTGATGCTGAGTTTCCCTCTATTGAGTCTTTTCCCGTAGTGTCTAAATTAAAGAAAGTGTTTCCTATCGATTTGCTTGGTATGCCTCCGGATAGGGATATAGATTTATGCATTGAGTTAGAATCGGACACTCGCCCCATCTCCATTCCTCCTTATTGCATGGCTCCAACAGAATTGAGAGAGGTTAAAGCTCAAATCCAGGAGATACTTGATAAAGTTTTTATCCGTCCTAGTGCTTCCCCGTGGGGTACTCCTGTCTTGTTTGTTAAAAAGAAGAATGGTAGTGTGAGGATGTGCATAGACTATCGACAATTGAATAGGGTTACCATTCAAAATAAGTATCTGTTGCCTCAGATAGATGACCTTTTTAACCAGCTGCAGGGTGTATCAGTGTTCTCTAAAATTGACCTAAGGTTTGGTTATTATCAGTTAAAGATTAGGCCTGAGGATGTACCCAAAATGACATTCAGGTTCCGCTATGGGAACTATGAGTTTTTAGTGATCTCATTTGGGTTGACTAATGCACCTGCAACCTTCATGAGTTTGATGAATAGTGTGTTCAAACCATTCATGGATTCGTTTGTTATCGTCTTTATTGATGCCATTTTGGTTTATTCGAAGAGTAAGGAAGAACATGCCGACCATTTTCATGTTGTTTTGGGTGTCCTTGGAAAACAAAAGTTGTATGCAAAATTTTCCATGTGTGAGTTCTGGTTGACTTCAGTTTCCTTTTTGGGGCGTGTGGTTTCAAATGAATGGGTAATGGTAGATCCCTACTTGGGAAACCGAGAAGGACATGCGAGACAAGTATCCAGTTATTCGATGATTCATGTACTACTCTACTCTTGCCTTAGCCAGTTCTCCTAGTTTATCACTCGGGGACGAGTGATGGGTAAATTGATATCTATTGTAACGACCTGCCCTCTTTGTTATGGAAAGGCCAATGGGAAAATAATTTATGCCAGAAAACTTCTGAGTAGTAACTTGGAAATTTCTAGCCCAGGCTAGACTTGGTTGAAATCTGAGTCAGGCGAGGTCTAGGGTAATCTGATAATGGATGGGGGATCTAATTATGAGTTTGATCACTTGAGTGGATAGTCAAAACGTTAAGGAACCTGTACGACTTTACAGAATCGAATTCGGGTGAGTAGAACTCCCAAAACTGATCTTGACGTGAAAGGGTAGTTTTAGTACGTCCAGGTTTGAAGATGTGTTGTGAAATAGGAGCTTGGAACTCAAATTCAGAGTTTCTGTCTCCGTGCAAGTCACTGGGGTGGGGTTATTCCCGCTAGGGCGGGGTCGCTGTAGCGGGATGGGGCCCGCTGTGGCGGGCTAGTCGCGACTTAAATCGGGAAAAACCCTCAAAAATGTTATTTTCTACAAAACTTCATTCTTAAGAGATAAGGGACGACCTAGGGCAGCTTCTTATCAGATTCCCACGAATGTTTGTGCTAAAGGTAAGTTAATTACTCCCCTAATTCATATTTCAATTTCTGGAACTTAGAATCCTTGTAAATTATCGTTGGGGGGAGGGTTTTGGCCTAAAGTTAATGGTGGGAAAAGCCCTAGTTGAACATAAGGATCATGGGTTTGGCCTTGGGTTGATATTTTGATATAATCCGGGTAAATTAGGCCTTGTTTATTGATCCTTGCATTAATTACTTGTTTTAGACCAAGAACAAGCTAAAAGACTCTAGAAGGGGAAGACTCAAGTGTCTTAGGAGTATTCAGGCTTGGTTTCGAGGTAGATGATGGTTTGATTTCCTGTTGTGTGATATATGCCGGTTAATTGCTTCATTGTATGCCTTCATGTATGTGAATATGAAATGTGAATCAAATCTAATGAAATGATTATGTGTGAAAAATTACATGCCATGAACCTATTACTTGATTGTATGACTATCAGTACTGTTCATTATGGGTGTGATTGTGACTGCGGTTGTGCTGATTGGATCGGGTGTCACGTTCTGACACATATATTGGATCGAGTGTCATGTTCCGACACATATATTGGACCGGGTGTCACATTCCGACACATGTATATTGGATCGGGTGTCACGTTCCGACACATTAACAGTTTGGGTGTGGGTTCCATAATAGGACCACTCGTGATTATTACGTTCATATCTACCTGTCATTGATATTGGAAAATTGTATGTTGCTCCTAAATGATAACTGAATTATGCGTTCTGTATATGTGTGTTTACCGTGTTGTAATTTTTTGCGTATATTTCACTCACTAAAGTAGCCGAGTGATTCTACCAGTACACCGTGGTTTCGTGTACTGATACTGCAATTGCTCTTTCTTTGTTGATTACATGGTATCTTCAGGCGTCTATTGACAGACCTCAGTTAGGAGATCATTGACTGAAACCAGATACAAGGGTGAGCCAGTTCTTTCAGGCTGCCATGGATCCATCATTAGTTTAGTCTATTCTTTTCGGACTCAGACTATATGTTTAGACTTGTTTATGTTTAGTTTTCGAGGTTGCACCCCCTTTTCTTAGACTTGTTGATTAGTAGAGTTTTGGTACAATGACTTTCAATTCTAAGGGTTGAATTTCCTTGATAGTTGTTTGTTAGCCTTCCGAAGTTTATGGGAACTTCTTATTGAATTCGTCATTTAAATCCGCTTTCGTATCTTTAAATAGTTTAGTTTCATTAAGTTTCTTAGTCGGGTTGTAGTAGTGGTTCTCCCACCGAAGGGTTAGTGTGGGTGTCAATCACGGCGGTTTGGATCGTGACACGTAATGAAGAAAAAAGAAGGATAATCGACGTTACCAAACACCTTAGGTATGATCTTCCAGAGTCGGTGTTCATCTCTCCAAGTGTGCTCTTCCTTGAGACCATTCTATCAAGATCAACTTCTAAGAACTGAACTTTCAAATCATATTTTGGCAGATCTGCAAATCAGGAGTGATTACCAAGCCACATACTAACTCATGAACCCAATCTGAACCAAAACCCTCTGGACCATGACACAATTATCAAGATGAATTTTTCCTCACATAATCACGATAACATTCTAAAGCAATACCGTCTAACAGAAAAATTATCGACCTACGAATGTGGTTTCGATCGTTCCGGTGATGCCAAAAGTCATTTTGATATAAGATTTTATCTTGTTTCCATTTTATTTATTATTCCTGATCCGGAAGTAACCTTTTCCTTTCCTTGGGCAGTACCTCCCAACAAGATTGATCTATTTGGATCTTGGTCCATGATGGCCTTTTTATTGATTTTGACGATTGGATATCTCTATGAATGGAAAAAGGGGTGCTTCGGATCGGGAGTAACCACTAGTGATAGGGCAAAAACAAGCAGAAGTGAACCTGAACTAATCACCCCACACTCATAATGCACAAATCATGACAAATCTTATCAAGATTCCTCTCTCACAACCAAATCATCCCATGAGCTTGAGTTATAACAATATGATCTTTACACATCGGGTTCTCATCACAGAAGGATCAAACTTATCTAATTCAAATAAGGACATAATCGAGTAACCACCCAACAAACGATACACCCAAGAATACAAAATCTCTAACAACATTATCGAAATGCTAGATCAGTAGTTGTGATTGTAGACAACCCTTAAGAATGGCAAAACTAGACCCAATGACCCTTACATTCAATCACACATAGCCGTAATGTGACCTTGACAACGAGATGAATATTAAGAGTATCAGGCAATTATAACTACTCATGGTAGTTCTTCTATTAGTTCTCATAAGTAAGGTTGTGCATGTAGAACCATTGGTATACTTTAACTATCCAAAACAACACTAAATCTGCCATAACTGAAATGATCAAGTCTACCCAAGGATGTCACCTACCAACAGGACAATTAGATTTCAAAAATAACCTTCTAGGTCATTACAAAAATACATACTTTCAAGGCTAATACTCCCTCCGTCCTTTTTATATGTCACATTTTTAGATTTCACTTGCATTAAGAAACCAAGTTTGCAATTCTACCTTATTTAATGTTTTTTTGAAGCCAACTTTTTAATAAATGATAAATAAATCCATCTTTTATTTTTAATTTGTTTGTTGAGATTTCCTTTTCAAAATCAAATTTTATAGAGTAATGCAATAGTGAGAGTAATTAATCAATGTATGATGTAATTATCATGAACATTAATTACGTACTTATTAGTTTTCCTAGGTTGGTAAAATATCTATTTTCTAGACTAATTAACTATCAATGGTATAATAAGAATAATATTGTAATTTATGCATTGATTTTATAAATAACAAGTATTATGAACCAACTATTTATAGTAATAATGACATATAAAAAGGAACGGAGGAAGTAACTCTCAAGGGAAAACAAGAAGAATAATATCATTTATGCATTGATTTTGTGAAATGACAAGTACTCCCTCCGTCCACTTTTATTTGTCATGTTGTGCTATTCAAAAGTTAATTTGACTAATTTTCAAAGTTAAATTAAATTACATTAATTCAATATTTTAACAAAAAAAATTAGACATTCAAAAACTATACGAAAAGTACTATAAATTGCAATTTTTCGCATATCAATATGATGAAAAATTACGTTGTAAAATGTTAGACAAAGTTTTTATAGTTTGACTCTAAAAAAGGAAATTATGACAATTAAAAGTGGACGAAGGTAGTATTAATGATCAACTATTTTTACTAAGGAGACATGTAAATAGAAACAAATGGAATATTTATGATTTCACTAAGGACAAGAGTGAAAAATATGATCTAAATTATGTCCTTAAACGTTTTTTTTAGTAAGTGTGCATTGCTTCACAAATTCAATTAATATGAAATATAAAAAGTAACAAACACACATTTAACTGCCTCTTTGCTGAATTAACTTCACATTTCTATCCTTTATATGAGTCACCACAAGTTGCTGTAACTTTTTAATTGTTTGATTGCCCAAATTATATTTATTGATATACTTTCACCACTTCTCGTCAGGATCCAATATTAAAATGAAAACTTTTTGAACATAATTTATTAAAACAGATCATGTCTAAACATATGCATCAAAATAGATATCTCACCTAAAAATGAGCAAGTTGTTTACGACGTTTTCTCCAAATATAAAATAAATAAATAAAAACAAAGGGATTTTACCCAAAAATAGGCGAATTACAATTTAGTTTTATTATTTTGGTTAGCTTTTTATATATTCATGTAAATTATTGCAGATTTCTTAGAAATATTCACGTGAATATAATCTCTCCTTGCTGATTTTTTTTCCAGATTTTTGAAAGTGTTAATCTTCAATGTTTAGTCACATCTAATTTAATTAAAAGTAATTAATTTTTCTTAATAATAAATATATGTTGACATTTACTTCACATCCTTTCAATCATATTTTATATTCTTCTACTAAATGAAAATTGATATTCATGTCTCAATTCGGAAGGTCTTTATATTCAATTGAACTATTCCCTTATACAGCCCTTCCGAATTGTTGAAACATGATTATCAATTTTCAACATATTATATTAGTAAAAGAATATAAAAGATTGAAGGAGAGTATGTGAAATGAACAACAACAAATATTTATTATTGAAAACATTTATCATTTTAAATCAAATTAGATGTGACAAAACATGTAGATTAACACTCGCAAGAATCTGAAAAAATCAGCAAGAAGAGATTACATTCACGTGAATATTTTTAAGAAATCTACAAGAATTCACGTGAATATATTAAAAGCTAACCGAAATAACAACTATAGTTCGTCTCAGAGACGAACCTAGAATTTGAAGATGAAGGGTGCACCACTAATGGCTAATACACGTTAGTTAAAAATGTCACCCAAAGACGATTCGTATGATAATTTTAACAAACATGAAAATATAAAATCAATGTACTATAGTATAAATGTGATCATTAAATTGAATTTGTTGGATAAAATTTGCTTTGAGGAGTGGTGATTTTGAAGTTCATTTTGTACCATGAGGTCTCAACTTCAAAACTAGCAATCCTTTTTTTTTTCCAGACCCAGCCTCCTTGCCTTAGAGGTTTACAATATTTAAACCAACACACTTAATCAGTTTTTGTGCCTTTGAGTGCCTAATAAAATATATCACATATCTCAACGTATTTATATATATATATAGATAATTTTTTTGAAGTTAACGGGTGCACGTGCACCCGTAAGGATACCTGTAGGTCCGCCTCTGATTCGTCCATTTTTAGGCGAATTCATGAATTTTTTTATTTTTTATTTTATTTTTGGAAAAGATAGATGTTAACGATATAAGAGAGTTTATCCCATTTTGAATGAAATGCCAATTTTAGTGCATGTTTTAGACATGATCCATTTTGATAGGTTATATTTAAAAAGTGTCTGTTTTTGTGCCAAAATCTCATATAAGTGTAACACTTTGGGTTTAAAAAAAAATTAAAGAGAGGTTTGTACTAGGGGTGTTCATGGTCGGGTTGGTTTGGGTTTTTCAAATATCAAACCAAACTATTTGTGTCAGATTTTTAAATTTATAAACCAAACCAAATCAATAAAACTCGGGTTTTTAACCTCGGGTTTTTTCAGATTTTTTGGGTTTTTCAATTCTTTGGGTTTTTCCAGTAAAGTATTCATACAAACATATAATTTACTTGTATTTCAATTATTTCTTTAGTCCTACCAAAATACAACTATCTAAGGTGTTTCTTAAGAAAATAACATAAAATATGATATGATTAATGACACTAAAATATCCGACAAAAAATAATAATAATGAAATCGCGTAAAACAAATATTACAAATTAACAAGTCATAATGAAAACGATCATAATTTAAAAGTACTAAATCATGCTAAAATAAATTTAATAAGTATTAGTTACATGACTTAATATTAAAGAAAATTAAAATTAGATTATATATTTTAATTGTCTAAACCATTGTAAAACAAAAAAAATACATATTCAATATTATTGTCATTCTTAGTGTTGAATTAATTTCCTTTTTGCATTAGTATTAACTAGTATACGTGCCTGCGCGTTACGCGGTTAGCTGATAAATACAATCGTAAATATTGATTTATTGACAATTTTTTAATTTTAAATTATTATAAAATGATATTATAAAGTTTATTTGAGAGAGGTTAACATTTACCGCTTGATAGTTATAGTAGAATATTTGTGAAAATAAATCAATATATAAGTTTAGTGTATTGTCTAAATTTGACAATTATAATTATTACTCTCTCCGTCTCATTTTATGTGGCAATATTTGATCAGGCACGGAGTTTAAAAAATAAATGAAGACTTTGAAATGTTTACCAAATTGCCCCTTCAAAAAATAGTCATATTAAAAAGTAGACTCACTTTTCTCTCTCCTCATAAATGTATTGGAGTACTATCTTTAAGATTAAGTGGGACCAACAAGGGTAAAAGAAGAATTATACCTTTAAATACTTACCATATAAGGAAATGTGACCTTCTTTTGGGGACTGATAAAAAAGGAAATGGTGCCACATAAAATGAGACGGAGGAAGTAACATATTAAATTTATTTGTTTGTTTGTTCTGAAAACAAACAAAACTCATCTCTAAAAAGTATCTGAACGTGCAATGAATTAAATTTTTGAAAAGCACAACAACAGAACAACTAAAAATAAAGGGAAAATGGTCTGAAAAATACTTCAACTTTGGCCGAAATTGTTGTTACGATACCAAACTTTATGCAGGACCTTTTACCCCCCTGAACTATTTAATAGTATATTTTTTACCCCCTGAACTATTTAATAGTGTATTTTAAAGGTATATATGTGCCCACGTGGACACATTACTATTTATAATTATACATTAGTTTTTATGTCCACGTGGACACATATATACTTTTAAAATACACTATCAAATAGTGCAGGGGGGTAAAAGGTCCTTTTCAAAGTTTGGTATCGTAACAACAATTTTGGTCAAAGTTCGAATATATTTCAGACCCTTTTTCCAAAAATAAATGGAGGAAGTAGTAGTTTTTTATTGAAACTTTTCTTCAAGAGGTTAAAAAAAAAAAGCATCAGAAAATTTTAGTATTTATCTATAATATATAATGTCTTAGACTAAACAACTTATATATAGAAGATTAATAAGCAATTATTTGAAATAATATTTTTAAGCGTTAAGGAATTGTTTAAAAATAATAAATGTAAGAAAAACTTTTTAAAAACTGTTTGCTAGTACCTTTTTATCTTGAATAATCAATCCAATAAAGAATATGATGCGTAAATATCTGTGATATGATACGTTCTATCTTTATAACTTTAATTTTCAATCTTCATTGCTTATTATTGATGAGTTCATTCTGAGTAGGCATATTTTGTCGAGTGTAGATAGAAAAAATTATAATTAAAACACGATAAAATTAATAATTATAATGGAGTAATCAAATAATAGCAAGTACATATCTCAAAAATCCATATCCATCATAGAAATACAAAACTAAACAAACAATTAATTGCTTCAAAACATCAGGGCAAGAAATGCATATGTTGTCGATAAATCTCTCTCTCTCTCTCTCTCTATATATATATATGTTGTAACCATATTAAGAACTCTTGAAACTTTATTTGAAGATTTTTTCAAACAAAGCATTTATCAGTGCATGTATACATAGTACTTTTCTAATATTTAGAATTAATTAAGAACAAACTTCATTACAATATCCAATTTAATGCCACTGATAATAATTTATTATTTATAAAAATGTATTAATACTCGATTAATTAATAATCTCTCTAAGATAATAATTTTCTTTGGTCCCTACTAGGGTCAATGGAAAAAATCACCCATTTCGATAAGATAATAAGATAATATATTTTCAGGAGACCCTTATATAAATATATGGTCTCATTAATATTATAAATTTAATAATTCCTTAAAAGTACAAATATATCTAAGAAAATTAGTGAAATATGATTCTATTATGTTCAATTTTTTTGTTAAAATTTAAATCTAGTTGAAGCTCATCTCTAATTTTTCTTATTGCATCCAAAAGTTTCGGTGTTATCTTTTCTAATTGCACCATAAAATTGTGAAGAGTTCTAGATGCAAGTGTTTCCTTACGCATAACTGGTTCCAAAGGTATTGTATCATCTTCAACTTTATCATCAACAATATTTTTCCAATAATATCCACATTTTGTTCTAAGTTTTGGACCTCTAAACATGTATCATTTTCACTTATCCAATAGGTTATTAACATCCATTTTATCGCGGTAACCGAAATCATTAATCCTGACTCCAAGTCTATAAATGGCGTTTTCACAAGTGATTTCTTTCAAATTCTTTGAGATTTCATCCTCGAAGAATTTTTTTGGTGTCGAAACACTCTTTAAATTAATAAATATTAATTTATTAATTAAATAATACCTCTACAAAATAATAATATTGAATGAACCGTCTATATAGATTTAGAGAAGTTGTACTGTATATGAAAGATATAAACAACACATTTTTACAGCCTTACTTTTCAACACACTATTTAAAGAATGACGTTTCAGTTAAATATTCATTTCATCATATATATAAAATAATTTAAAAATTGTCATTATGAAAAAGCTTGAATATTGAAATTAATGTTCTTAAATACTACAATTAATACATGGATTGAGAAACCTTCTAATAATTGCATGAATTTGATCTCTCTATTGATAAATAATACAACAATACAATTTAGAAAAATAGGCAAATAAAGACAAATGGATACTATAAGTCACAAGTCAGTACTGCAATTTGAAAAATAAACCAAAAAAACTATGCATCAACTCCCTTTTTCATTGGAACGCCTTTCTCCTTATCTTTCTTTTTTCATTTTTATTCATATCCGTAAATCAAATTTAAAACTGTACTATATTTTAATATCCATAAAAATCTCATTCAACTTCCATATAAACGAAAGCAAAATCTGAAAAAATCACCAAAAAAGACAAAATATATTAAATAAGAAGTCAAAAAGAAATTTATATATAGAAATTGCATGTTCTATTGAATTTAAAGAAAATTAAGTAAAATTTCAAAACATACTTTATACTTGTGCATACACTTCAAGTACGAAATCTCTTCCCTAAAATTTATCAAATGGATCAAAGATTTGGTCTTTCATGAATTTCATACTTGTAAATCCTCCCAATGTTATTTGTTGGGTAAAAAAATCTAGAAATTATACGCTTATTTTCTTTATTGAAAATCTTAAAGATGCCAAAATAACACACAATCTTAAAAAATATTATTAATTTTAATCATAGTAAGAATCAACAAATATTACAAATGGCAAAAAAGATGAAGATAAAGAAGAATAGTACTCCTAATAGTTTAACAAAAATATTACATGTTGGAAGAAGAATATATCCACTAATTTTTTAATTGAATTTATTTGTGTATAAATAGAGAATAGAGATAATGGGTAGAGCCGTTTTTTTTAAATAGTATTAAGTGGATATGTTACATAATTTGAAAAAAATCACATTTAAAATCATTTTTTTTTTTAAAAAGTAAATATATTTTCATGCAACCGTTTTTTAAATTAGTGGGAAGTTTTAATGGGTACCTTTTTTATTTTGATTTTTCTTTCTGCTTTTTAAGTAATTTTAATTTTATATTACCACTAAGCAAAGGGACGTGTTCTTTTCTTCTTCTTCCTTTTTTTAAATGAAAAAAAAATTATTCTAAATTAATGTGACTATTTCTATAATTTTAAAAGTAAAATTTATTTAATATATAATAAAAATAAAAATAAATAATTTAAATCTAGAGAAATTATTTAACATGTAAGATTTTAAATTTTATAAAATATTAAATATTTTTTCACTTTAAAAAGATGAATAAGGCAGTTATTTATTATTTTAATTAAAATACTAATAGATAAGTATATAAAAGTATTTTTTCTAGATAACTATTAATTTTAACCTTATCTAATAATGAAAAGTTTTTATCTATTTCTTTAGAAAAATATATATATTTTTGTAGCTATTTATAAGGAAATTTGTTGACTTTTTTTAATAATAAAATATAGAAGATTAAATGAATTTAAAATTAAATTAAATTGATAATCATATATTAGTAAAAAACTGTTGCAATATTTTGAAAACAGTAAAAAGTTAAGGTAACTGCAATTTTTTGAATTTTAAAGGAAAGCTGTGAAAAGTGCTCGTTGAATTTCTCATTCTTTTTGTAGTGTTTGCAATTTTTATTTTTTTACTTTTAGATTTTCAATTAATTTTAATAATTATTAGATTCTCTTTTTTTGTGGCGCTGACACGTAGGCATTTTTCTTCTCCTATTATATATAGATAGATTTGATTTTGATTTAAGCTTTATTATAATTACCAACATTTATGGACTATTATTTATTGAACCATTCAGAATTCTAAGTTTTAAACTTGAAATAATATATTAAAGGGAAAAAGGACAAATATACTCCCGAACTATCGTAAATGGTATGCAAATACCCTCCGTCATACTTTTGGGACATTGGTGCCCCTACCGTCCAAAAACTAGAGCATATATACCTTTTATACTAACAGACATACACGTGTCATAATCTTATCCATCAATTCGACATTTATCGACGGATAAGATTGCGCCACGTGCCCCTATTTAGTCTTCCGTTAGAGTGAAGGGCATATATGCTCTAGTTTTTGGACGGCAGGGGCACCAATGTCCCAAAAGTATGACGGAGGGTATCTGCATACCATTTACCATAGTTCGGGGGTATATTTGTCCTTTTTCCCTATATTAAAAGATAAAAACTATGAAAAGTATAAGAAATAATTTAAAAATTATATCAAAGTAAAAATTTGTATGTATAAAATAATATTTTAAATTATATATATAATGTCGGGTTGGTTTGGTCTCGGGTTGTTTTTATTTAGTTAAAATCAAACCAACCCAAATACAGTCGGTTTTTTTTTTCAATACCAAACCAAGTCAAACCAGACCACTAGTCAGGTTTTTTTGGTTTGACTCGGTTTGCGGTTTGGTTCGATTTTCGATTTGGTTTTGTACACCCCTAGTTTGTACATGTTACCCATCAGTCTGAGTTTGGGTCAGCTTCAAACAATCATATCTTTTTGCACATAAAAATTTAGGTGGCCCATGACCTATCAAATTGAAGGTCTTTGAGTCCTCTTTCCAACGCCACCCAATTTTCTTGATTTTGAGCTCGGAGTAAGAAGTTATGCCTGTTTGAGTGAAGCCTCTCTTTTAAAGATATCCCAATCATTTTTAGAGGGGTAGTTTGGTCTTTTCCTTTTTCTACTAAGCCTAGCCACGCTTTCTTCACCCAATTAAGGGTCTAATCAGAGGCTAAACCACATTTTCATGTTCTTTAGCACTTAGACAAATTAGAGAAAGGTTCCAAGAGGAGAAAAAACTAGGTTTCAAGCATTCGTCAAGATCCTATTGATTTTCGCCAAGAATATTGTTCTTTCCAGGTATGTAAGGCTTCTCACAGTATTGACTTGTTCGTCCTCACACCATACATCTAATTTATCCACAAAATTGTTGTATCTAAAAAATTCTTGAGTAGTTTTTGATTTTAGTTCAATTTTTTACAATGGAGGTTGTGAATTCTTTTGTGTTGTGGATCTTTGGTAAAAGTTATATTCCCAAAGTGATTGTATGGAATTCTTCATGTATTCGTGTTGGGTTTGAGAATCAAGAAGAGTATAGGAGAAATTTCACAACTCTAAACTAGTTGGGGCCCTAATTTGAGCTTGAAAATTCATCGGTATTCTGGGCAGGGGAATGGGGCAGCGCGCCACCAAGGCGCCAAAACTTATGCCTAGAAGTTTGGGGCATAGCGCCCCGCGCCAGCAGTGCAACCAAACTTTTGTCAGAAGTTTGGTGCATGGCGCCCTATAACACCCCAACTTTTCGAAACGTCTAAATTAACTCGCACTTTCGTGGAAAGACAAAGAGGGTGAGTAATAAATTAAGAATGATGTGGTATGTCATATTTTAAGTTTTCAAGGGTTGTATCTCATGTTTTGAAATTATGCAAGTGAAAAAATAAAGGTTGGCGAAAGTTATCTTAAGTTCCTTTTTAAAGATTTCTCTAAAATTTGGATGTCTCGGAGGTTTTCTCCCAATATATATAGAGTTTTGGGGCCCAAGAACTATTAAATAGAAGGTCTACGAGTCTAGTTTCCAATGCATCAAACCGTTCGTTCGTACGACTTCAGAATAGAGTGATATTTGTGTTTTTGCGAGATTGTGAAAGCAGACATGTGAGGTGGGGCGCTTGGTTGGTGGAACTTTTTATATCTTCTTCTTCGTCTTTTTCTTCATTTTTTTAGGTAAGAACCTGAAAACTTACAAAACCCATTTCTAGGATCAACCAAATTATAGATTTTCTTGACTTAAGTCCTTGACGAAAGTTATTCTACGCGTTGAGCTCGTCATCATGGTATAATTTGTTTTATCGATTTCGTAGCATATCATACTTTGGTGTTGGGACAACAAGGGTTTTGACATATTTTAAGGTTTTGAGATGTGTTACGAACTTAAGATCAAGGTAAGACCCTTATTTCATCGACTCTAGCTTTGATAAGTCGCAAATAGCAATTTGCAACAGAAATACATATTCTTGTGTGTTGATTATTGTCCTGTCTTATTTTAGTATCGAGGGGGGGGGGGTTGTGAGTAAAAGTCGTTAGGCCACGTGAATTCAACGAAAAAGGTTTGTTAAGGCTATTCCCTTCTTACAACATGTTTCCTTAAAGCTTAGGAGCAATGTAATTGGATTGTTATTATTATTATACTTATAGCCATTATTATTGATTATTGGCTGCTCAAGTGGATATAATCCTCCCTTAGCGAGATTCCTATTCAGTTAGTAGTGTCTCTATGTTGGACACGACTTACAGGCTATTCGTATAGGTTGCTTATAGCTAAATTGCTCACTTTAAGCCTATTGGATGGTTATTGTTGCCCTTGGGGCAATTATGGTTAGTTGCAGGAATGTGATCTATGCCTAGAAGGGCTATGTTCTGCCTACGGGGCTATATTGATGTCTAGAAGGGCTATGATTTGCCTACGGGTCTATATTGATGCCTAGAAGGGATATGAGTTGCCTACGGGGCTATATTGACGCCTAAGAAGGCTATATGCTGCCTACAAGGCCATGTTGTTGCCTAAGAGGGCTATGAGTTGTGTCACAACCCATGGGTACATCCTAGATGTAACCTGGCGTACTTGACCCCGAAGGGGTCTCATATTAGCCCTTAGCATATCATAACATAAGATAATAGAAAAGTATGGAAATTTTAAAAACTTTTATCCATACAATCGAAGTCTTTTATAAAAGCAAGCGGAAGTCTTTTCTAAACTTTGTCTCAAACCATCTATTACAACTTTGAATAAAACTCTTGGGACACAATCCATACAATAGTCTCAAACATGAAATAAAAGACATAAAGGAATATAGTAGGTTTGTCTTCGAAGATATGAGGACTCACCAAATCTTCACTCATTTTCTCCTTAGAAATCTAGCTTCCAAGAATAGAACTCAAGTCTCCAAACCCTAAATTTGATTAGAATGTAGGCCAAGTATGCGTTAGTACATAATGTACTAAATATGTTAGCTAACACAACATCATAAGAGCATAAGACAAGGGTTAGTCAACATAAGACATAATCCATAATCATATGAAATACTTCATGAAACATCAATTATAAGCATAAGAGACAATATCATAATCATAATTTAAGTCTCCAATATAAGCATCATATAAGCATTATTAAACTCTTAGTCATTCATATCATAATAAAACCATTCTGAAGTAACCTCAAAGCATACTTGTGCAATACATGAATAACATCCCATAATACCATCCAAGATAAGTATCCCTTTTTGGTCATCTTTAACATAGTCAATCTCACTAGTCAAGTCTTAGACTCTCATAAGTAGCTTCAAGTCATACTTGTGCAATGTATGAGTAAGACCCCATAATCCTACTAACACTAGGTACCACCTTATGGCATCACATTAATCACCTTAGGATCTCATCCTTTAGCTTAACTCTAATAACTAAGGGAATCTCTCACCTTTAGTCAATACTAACAAGGAAGGCAACTCTAGCACAATCCTATCTAAACATACATCATATAAAAGAACACTTTCTTGAATAACCTTAAGTCATACTTGTGCAATGCATGAATGACATCTCATAATACTATTCATGCTAAGTACCACTTTTAGGTCCTCATACTCATACTTCTTAGTTGGAAACTTGTCCCTCTCTTTAAAGCTTAGAACACTATGAGGTACTTCCTTATGCACATCTTAGTTCATTATTAGGTTAAACCCTATGAGATACTTCTTTAAGCATGTCTAGGTTCATTATTAAGATGGACCCTATGAGATACTTCTTTAAGCATGTCTAAGTCCATTTATGCTTTTGAACACTATGAGGTACTTCTTTAAGTAAGTCTTAGTTCATTGGATACAAAAATTGCTACTAGAAACCTTAACTCCACTATGTGAAGGCTTCCATCTCATGAGACCTAACTTTGGGAAAATCCACGCTCTACTACGTAAGAGTTCCCCTTGTAACTTAGATATTCCTCACATCAACTAGGTGTGATTCTCCTTTCAACTTGGAGCCCGGACCCTATCTTGTGTGACACTTCATCTCATTGTCAATATCCACTTGATGCCAAGCATACACCCCAAGATTCACTATTAATCCTTCCTTAACATTCATGTCTCATGAAAGGATGTCCTTGACAATCAAACCATGTTCAAGTGATTCTATCACTTTATACAATCAAGCATTTATAAAGTAGGTTAAGTGGGTATAGGCCTTTCACTACAATTTTACCAATTAGACTTCTATTCATCACATTAACTTTACTCTCAAAGCCCTAGTGATTCAACATTCATGACTAAAAGCCTTACTCTTAAATCCTTACTTCTCACAACCATCATTTATACCTAGATTTCAAGGCATTCTAGTCACATTCTTCATTACCAAGTGATTCTTGTCATAATTCATCTTAAAGGTTCAATTTCAACTTTACTAGTCATGATGCATCATATATACTAAAATCTAATTCAATTCATGCATATATGTTCCTATTCTTTGAAAAATTACTATAGACATCATCAATTTTAGAAGATCAATTCTAAGTCTTCAATTTCACCTTTCATGGCATAAACCCACATAATATCAATTTCATCAATTAGACTAGGGTTAACCTGGGAAATCACATAAATTCATCATAATATCATAATTAAATGCTAAAAAATCATAATTAAGTATTATCCACTCAATTGGAATCATACTTGAACACTCCCCACAATGTAGGAAGAAACCCTAGCTAGAATTGGGTTTTGTCTTCACAATTGGGGGAAATCTAGGGGGGGATCTATGGGTGGAAGAACCCATAGATGAATAAGCTAACATACCTTGATTCAATTCCCTAACCAAACTTGCATCAATGGAAGAAATCTTCCCTAGCTTCCTTCTCTTCTTCTCCTCTTCTTCTTCTCTTCTTCTTTACTTCTATAGAGATAATTATTTAGGAGGGAATGAGTTTATTTTGAGGTCTTGGAAGAATGATTTTATTGACTTAGTTTCGGGGTGGGCCTATTAGTCTTATATAGGTGGTTTAATAACTAACTAACCGACCTCACTTAATCCCCTAACTTATTATCAATTAACCTCCAAAGCCATAACTTAAAAACTAAAAACTAAAATTTGCCTCCACACATGGACCGTGGGTGGGTCTACGGACCGTGTTTGTAACACCCCAAAAATCTAATGACCTAAGCTAGAGCCTAACATGTAGTCTAGTGTCCTAAATGAGTTAAACGTAAAGATTAAATTCCTAAAATGACCTCCCTAACTTAGTACTAATTTTTTAGGACCCACACATCAAGGCATGACCCCCAAGGACTCCCCAAGGGTCCTTGAGGAGGACCCAAGTGAAGACCCAAATAGCTGTCAATGAGAGCACCACATACGGATGGGTACCCACGATCCATGGGTGGACCCATGCCCCGTAGGTGGGGGTCATGGGTCGAGACTTAGTCTCTCTACCCTTGCCTTGATATTTACCCTCTCTGAAGCAAACCACGAGTGTGAAGTACATGGCGTCACCGCACCTACGGTCCATAGGTGGGGCAGTCGTAGGTCACACCTGGAGACACCTAGTCTTGGCCAACTTAGGGGTAAAAGGGTAAAATCCTAATTAATTAATTAAGGGTAGGGACGGTTTTTATTAGTTATTTTAGACATATTTAAGTACTTTTAACTATTAACCAACTCTTTTAACTCATAACCCACAAGACTCAAAACATAACCACCTCTTCTCTCTAAAAAATATTCTCTTCTTAAGACTCCATTGAAGAACAAGAGCAAGGTCAAGATTAGGGTTCAAGTTCCAACCTTTTCACTCCAATTTCATGAGGAAAACATCAATCAAGGTATGAGAGACTTGATTCATGGAACACTTTTCTCTGAGGCCCTTCAACTCTTTAATTTCAAATTCATAAAACTAGGATTTTCAATCTAGCCATGGGTTCTTCCTAAAAATGATTTCATTATGTTAATTTTCTTATATTATGGATGATTTAATGTTTAATGGTGATTTTTATTGTGAAATTCACCATGAACCCATGAATTACCCCATGACCTCAATTTCATGAATTGTGATGGGTATATTGATGCAAGATGACTACTATGAATTGTATTTATGATGTTTTAGTTATTGAATCTTGTTTTATTCATTCCTAGTGTTATAATTCTAGGTTTAATTGTGAGACATGATTCATGAACCTTGAGGGGGTAATTTGCTAGGGTTTATACATGTTGATGAATGTTGTGTATGGACTCATGATTCACTTAGAAAGTGAAGATCCTATGACTATTGTGTAAATTGAGGTATTGTTGAAAGGCCATTCTTCCCTTACCCTTACACTTGATTATGTATGAAGTGTATAGGATGATAATAATGTTGTTGTGTTGATTGAAAGGTTATGAGTCCACAATTTGGACCTATTTAGGGCTATATTGTAATAGAATTAGTGTCCTCAAATGCATATTTTGTCTCAATAACTGATGTAAATTCTTAAGTTTCAGGTATTTGGATTGAGAGACAAAGCTTGGATGCTATCAAGCAAAAAGGAACAAAGCGGTTGAAAGAACGGAGAAAATACTTCCTGAGGATTGCCTAAACTATTAGGTGATTCGCCGAAAGGTCCTAAATCCCGCCGAATGTCCCAGTGTGCTGAGCCTTGAAATAGAAGGTCAAGTCTGCGATGAAAAGGAGAAGTCGGCGCATTACCGAGCAGCTTCACGAAGCAGCACTCTATCACCCAATGTCTCAACACGCGAGAATGCTGAAGGCAAAAGCAAAAAGGCGATGAACCAAACCAAATGGCAGATCACCAAGTGTATTGGCGATCCCGACTAACTGCGCTGAATGGTCCTTCATAACATAAATTTCGAACACTATAAATACTTTTTTAAATTGTTAGCTTAGTATCAGACTTTAGACATAAATTTATTTTTGAGACTGAGAATATTTCTGTTTTAGTTCTTAGAGTTTTTGGAGACATTGTACTTGAACTTGAAGATTTGAAGATTTTCAATTCCAAGAAATTGGAAGTGGGTTTCGAAGAATCTTCATCCTTGACGTGTTTAAAGACTTTTTTCATCGTACCCACTTGATGGAAACACTTGTTGGTATCGATTTCTATCTCTTTTTCATGTCTAGTTAAAACCCCAATTCTTGGGGTATGATTTTGTGAATATGGGTTAAATTTACTATTGGGTGTTGCTTATTGTTGGTATATTCGTTGTTTAAATGTGATTTCGTTTAGTAGTTGTGTTTGGACTTAATGAGATTGTAGTTGCAAATATGAATTCATCTTAGTATTTTTGGCTTGCTCGCGAGAGAGGTTTTAAATCTAAGACTACTAAATCGATAGCCGGTGGTTATTGGGTCATCGTGGGTTCAGCTCGAGAGAGTGAATCTTAGGCCCTCTCCTACACTTTCAGCTCGAGAGAGTGAATGGGCTAAGGCGGAGGCTGTGCTTAAATGCGATAACTCGGTGTTCGAGAGAAACCCAGTTGATTAGGGGTAAGTTGCTCAAAAGAGAATTTACGCCCACTATAGTCTAGCCTAGTTACAAATAATCAACGATGTACTATCAATAACATTTACCCGATAATGTCTTTTATCCCATATTCCTATCACATCCCAAGAATCCCGTCTCCCTATCTCGTTTCCTTATATTTTTGTCATTTTTGTTGATTAGCTAATACAAACCCCAATTGATTATTGACGCTTGCATCACCCCTTAGATTTAGTATATTTGTATTCGATAATGTTTATAGCTAGGACTGATTAGAACTAAATTTTATTTTTCTATTAATTCTCGAAACCACTCCCTGTGGGAACTATCCCAACCCTTGGTTGGGTTATATCACTACACGCGATCGTTGGCACTTGAACCGGGGAAAGCAAGGAGGAATTCCACTTTGGAAAGGGACTCAAGCTCATCATACATAATTCGATTTCCTCTTCTTTCTTATGCTCGTAGGTCAGTCTATTCGACTTTTTCTTGCAAGTCCGAATTTGTTCACATCCGATTCGATGGCATCTGTCTGCTTTCCTTTGCAAGCGAGTGTCCTGATATGTGAAGTCAAAATGGCACCGCTTCCGGGGAGTGGTGTTAGTTGAGAGTTTATAGTTAAGTAGGATTTTCGTTCTTGTTAGTCGTAGTTTACTTACTTAAGTTTTAGTTGTCTTGCTTGTTTGTGTGTTGAAATATGAAAAATGAGTATAAAGGGTGAAAGTGCTACCCAAGTGGATCACCCCCTGTTGAGATTGTTGAATCTTAGGGATAACCTTCTAATGTTCCAGCAATTGGAAGCTAAGGCTATCCATGATATGCGGCCAAGGTTTAAGGCATCACTACAACAATGCCCAAAACATGGACTGCCAGATAAATTATTGTTGGAATGCTTTTATAGAGGTGTTAGTACCGAGCTTAGTGGTGTAGTTGATCAATTGTTTGGATGGTGTTTGACATAATGACCCTATGGAGTAGTAGTCAAGAGTCTTGATGGCTTGGTTAAAGCCAACAAGGAAATAAAGAAAGGCCAAGAAGGGGCCGACTTGTTGATTCAGCTGGATGATCTGTCCAAAAGAGTAATGTAGTTGGAAGCAAGTTCCAACAAGAAAAGCAAGTACCTTCCCCCTCGAGAGTGTAAGAAGATGAAGAAACATGAGGGTGGACAAAATTGAGAGGTCCTCTCACTCAATCTACACAAAATCGAGGAACAAGATAGAGTGTTGAATGAGATAAAAGAGAATGTCAAAATATTGAATCAAATGACGACCTCCCATTCCATGATCATTCAACTACAAGACGCCCAATAGGCCAAATGTTGTCTTGTCTCTACTCACAACACCAAGATGGGTTGCCTAGTGATACTAGGGTTAACCTCGATAAAGAGGTTTGAATGGTGACTTGCATAATGGTGTTTTTATTTTGCAGGTTGAAGTGTGAAAAGTGTTCAAAAAAGAGCAGGGTAGCGAGCAACAGGTTCAGTCGGAGAGCCTGACCTAATCCACCATTTGACTCAAGACATCTTCAAATTAAAGTCTGTAAAACTCTGCGAGCTTAGGAAATTATTGGTGAATCACCGACCATGTCGGCGATCTCGACGGAGACCACCGTTGGGACCTCCACACTAACTGGAGGTTCTGTAAAACTCGGTGAAGTAAGTGATTTCTCGGTGAATCACCGAGAGGATAGGCAAGCTCGACTAATGTCATTGATTGGGCGAAAACTGGACGGTTATGCAGGCCAAAGGTTTAAAAGTTTCAAACTCATTCATTTTCCCTCACTTTTTATCTTCCCAAACTCACACCTGCACGCTAGTTCTTATACTTTTGCATTTTTAGAGTATTTTTAGTGCTGATTTGTGCTCGAAATTAAATTACATCGCCGCCTAGCATTTCAATCTTCTCTTTATCGACACCAAAGGTTGGTCTACTATGCCCTGAGTTTATTTTATAAAAAATTATACTCATTTGCAATAGCCTGATCTTGTTAAAGTGTTCTGATCCTGCCTGATAGGATTAGATTGTTTACATGCATGATTTAATTTGATAATCTTGCTCGAGTAGTTGTGACTGTTGAATTCCCGTAATTGTATGCCTTAAACTGGATTAAAATTCAAAGGGTTGTGTTTGGGTGCTATGGGTCCTACCTTAATTGTACTAATGCATGCTTTGATTTTGTTTTTGGAGGTTGCGGGGTTGAATTCGAGAAGTTGGGTTAAAAATAGGCACGTTGAGTCATTTGGTGATTGATTATGTAACCTTCAGCGAGAAGCTTGATGTCGCCAAATGCATTCAGTGACTCATCGAAAGGCTTTTCTTTTGCCCTTTGTCTGCACCCCTGAACCTTTATGCACTAGAACTTTTGGTGGGCCTGTCCTTGTTCGCCGAAAGTTATCGGAGACACGCCGAGAGGTTCCCCCATTACCTATTTGCTGCAGTTTTAGAGCTAATTCCTTCGGCGAGCTCGATCTAGCTAGCCTAAGAAATTCAGCGATTCGCCTTCTAGTTTGACGAGTCTGTCTAAAATTGTTCTGCTATGCTTTTGTTTAAGTTTTTATAACTTTTCTTCGAGATTTTACAGACATGACTAAATCATAAGCTGCTGAAAGAATAACACCAGCCTAAGAGAAGTCCATAGGGATTGCGATAAATGGGGATGTATTTACGTTGAAAGGCAAAGCTATGAAACTACCAACAACCACTGGGAAAGGCAAGGGCAAGAGGCCCAATTCTACTAGGAAGACCACTACCCTAGACCTTAATATCCTTTCGTGGGCCCGAGGAGTCTGCAAAGTGGTGCATGTCTTTTTGGCAGACTCACACTCAGCAGAACTTGGTGAATCTGGCACTACTGTTCCTCCTGAGGTGACCTCGGGCACTGATGCCCAGGTTCATGGTGAGGCATCGGGCATTGATGCCCAGACAGATGGATCGACTCCATAGGCATGATCCCTTCTTTACCTCCCTCTCTATTTTGCATTACTTCATTGTTAGATAATTCCTATTTGCATTTGAGGAAAAATATTTTTATTTGTGGTAGGATGAGGCCCACCTTTGTGTGCTGATTATGACTCGTGTTTTATTTATATATTGGGTTTTTGTGCTTAAATTATGTTGACACTGCTTTTCATGGATGTTTGAACTTGTGGCTCCTTGATTTTAAATTGAAAATGATTTTTGACCCTTCTGGAAAAATATTGCCACCCCTTTTGTGTTGAATGTGGTTGTTCTCTTGCAGATTTGAGTATCGGTTTTGATCAATATCGATAACTTGAATAGTGCTCCTAATCGAATGAACATGAATGTGCGGCTACGATGAGACCAAGTGAAGTTACATAGTCAATATGTGAACTCTTTTCATCTCGTTGTGACTAGCCAAGTATCAAATTGATTCTCTTGTGATGAACATTACACACTAGCGAAAGTGTGGAGTTTTGTTTGACTTTGGTGTCGATGCCTTGTGTGATGAGGTTACTGTGAACCATGTATGATAACACTTAGAATTTTCCCTGTTGGTCTAGTCGACTAAGTAAGGCTATCTCTTGATATGATCTTAGGCAACTTTGAAGAGTGTGAGCCAATTTGACATATACCTCTTTTGTGGCCTACGTTATGAGTGTGTGAACCTCTTTTGAACACCCATTGAGCCTTAACCTTCTTTGGAAGAAACTTGATGAGAACATGACCTCTCTTGATCCACTACCTAGTTGAATCCTCTTGATTTGTGGTTGATTGAATAGCCAACTTAGGACAAAAGCCTAAGTTAGGGGTGTTGTGAAAAGAAAAGGCAAGTCAAGAAGTGCAAGAAAAGGCAAGTCAAGAAGTGCAAGAAAAGTTCCATTACCCATGGTGTTGAGAAAAATGAAATCCCTCCATACAAAAAAAAAAGAGAAGAAAAGAATGAAAAATAAAAATAAAAAGTCATGGAATAAAGTTAAGAGAATGCAAAAAAGAATGGGGTTCCGAACAATCCATGGAAATGAATAATGGGATGACTTATGAGCACTAAAGAAAATGATGAAAGAAGAGGAAATGGAGTGTTGAAAGCACCACATTTCACGAGGATGAAAGTCACTGAGCCTAAATGACCATACCTTTGCACGCTACTCCATTACAAGCCTTGGAAAGACCTTTTTTTTTTTATCTTGAGTGAGCCGGAAAAATTGTTGATTGGAAAATATGGAAAAATCTATGGGTGAAAGCAAGCATTGTGTTCTTTTTTGTGAGAATGAGCATTGCATTTGATTCCAGAAATTTAAATGATTAAACCAATATGTGTGAATATGGAATCATTCTTTTGTCTGAGGGCATTTGATTTCCTTCGTTGAGCTTGAGCTTGCATTTGAAGCAAGTATAGCGAGCTTGAGAATCTTTGATAATGATGTGTCACAACTTGAGTCTTTGAGTATACAAGTGATCCTTGCATGAGTAAGTTGAGCCTTGTTGTGAACATTCATGATTGAGTCTTGTGTAGGACTATTTGAGACATCCTTTTTGTACAGCTGAACTTGAGTTTTACTTGAGGACAAACAAAGGTTTAAGTTGGGGGTGTTGATGAGTCCACAATTTGGACTCATTTAGGGTGATATTTTAATAGAATTAGTGTCCTCAAATGCATATTTTATCTCAATAACTGATGTAAACTCATAAGTTTCAGGTATTTGGATTGAGAGACAAAGCTTGGACGCTATTAAGCAAAAAGAAATAAAGTGGCTGAAAGAACGGAGAAAAGACTTCCTGAGGATCGCCTAAACAATTAGGCGAGTAGCCGAAAGGTCCTAAATCCCGCCGAATGCTCCAGTGTGTTGAGCCCTAAAGGAGAAGGTCAAGTCTGCGATGAAAAGGAGCAGCCAACGCGTCACTAAGTTGTTCTGTGAAGCAGCACTCTATCACCCAATGCCTCAACACGCGAGAATGCTGAAGGCAAAAGCAGAAAGGTGATGAACCAGACCAAATGGCGGATCGCCGAGTGTATCGACAATCCCGACTAACTACGCCGATTTGTCCTTCGCAGAATTTTTTTTTGAACACTATCAATACTTGTTTAAATTGTTAGCTTAGTATCAAACTTTAGACAGAAAATTTATTTTTGAGACTGAGAATATTTTTGTTTTAGTTCTTAGAGTTTTTGGAGACATTGTACTTGAACTTGAAAAATTTCAATTCTACCAAATTGGAAGTGGGTCTCGAAGAATCTTCATCCTTGACGTGTTTAAAGACTTTATTCATCGTACCCACTTGATGGAAACACTTGTTGGTATCGATTTCTATCTTTTTTTCATGTCTAGCTAAAACCCCAATTCTTGGGGTGTGATTTTGTGAATATGGGTTAAATTTACTGTTGGGTGTTGTTTATTGTTGGTATATTTGATGTTTAAATGTGATTTCGTTTAGTAGTTGTATTTGAACTTAATGAGATTGTAGTTGCAAATACGATTTCATCTTAGTGTTTTTGGCTTGCTCGAGAGAGAGGTTTTAAAACTAAGACTACTAAATCGATAGCCGGTGGTTATTGGGTCATCGTGGATTCAGCTCGAGAGAGTGAATCCTAGGCCCTCTCCCACACTTTCAGCTCGAGAGAGTGAATGGGCTAAGACAGAGGTTGTGCTTAAATGCGGCAACTCGGTGTTCAAGAGAAACCGAGTTGATTCAAGGTAAGTTTCTTCATAGAGAATTTACCCCCACTAGAGTCTAGCCTAGTTACAAATATTCAGTGATGTACTATCAATAGCATTTACCTGATAGTGTCTTTTATCCCATATTCCTATCACATCCCAAGAATCCCATCTCCCTATCTCATTTCCTTATATTTTTGTCAGTTTAGTTGATTAGCTAATACAAACCCCCATTGACAATTGACGCTTGCGTCACCCCTTAGATTTAGTATGTTTGTATTCGATAATGTTTATAGCTATGACTGATTAGAACTAAATTTTATTTTTCTATTAATTCTCGAAACCACTCCCTGTGGGAACGATCCCAACCCTTGGTTGGGTTATATCACTACACGTGATCGTTGGTAGTTGAACCGAAGTAGTGTCCTGATACGTGAAGTCAAAAGGCTATTCTCATGAAACACTATGAACAATAATGTGAAAGGCTTACTCACACTTTAGTTGAAAGTTAGTTCTCACTTTATTGAATCTATGAGCTATTTTATGGGTTGTATTGAATGAAGGGAAAAGTATTTCTTCACACATGTAAATGCAATTCAAGACTAATTGTGTATAATTTGGGAAATAATGCTTAGCACCGAGTGGATATGGTCAATAAGGTAGAGGCCCTCCGTTAATACAATAGGCAGGGTCATCTATATTATTCTCATGAGATGGAAACTCCTCCGCCAATACAATAGGTTGGGTTTTTAGAAGCAATCTCCTTATCCCATAACTATGTGCCCACATAGGTCTTTAGCTAGTGGATCCACCTAAAAGCTAAACTTGTTAGTTCTACCTTAGGCAAGTAGGACACCTTCTTTCGGTGTGGGGTTACATGACACCGGATTCCATGTCGCTCACATGGTCTATGTCGGTTATGGTTATTCTTCCCTATATGTTAAGATAATGAATAAGACATGAAATATACTATGACTTCTTGGTGAGTTTTACTTAGTAGGAGTGGGGGTATGGGACTTCACTTTTACATTGCACAAGTAGACTTAGTAGGAGGTTATGGGATGGTTTCTTTATGTTATGATAAGACATGAATGTATGTTGAATGGATAGTTGCGATGAATGACTTTCCTTATGTTCAAGTAATGTACATGACTATTTCCTTATTTATGACTATTGATTATAATGAGGTCCAAAGATGATATGTATGACTAATGTAGTTTTAAAGGAGTACTTAGTATGGTTGGTATTATGGGATGCTAACCATACATTGCACAAGTGTTCCTTAGGGGTTGCTAAGGTAATGGTTACACTATGTTATGAGTATAGATGTGATTATGGCTTGTCTTCTACATTGAAAGTGCATGTTGATTTCCAAACTTGACAAATGCATACTTTTTAACTAAATGGTCCTTTAATCATATTTCAAGGTTTTATGCATTCTTCCATACTTAGTACTTTATGTGCTAACCTATTTCGTCTACATCTACTATGAGTGTAGGTTCCGATTGTTGAGAAGTACTTCTACTTCCTTCAAGAGAAGTTTGGGTTGACTATTCCCTAGGCTTGGTGAGTCCTCCAGTTCGAGGACAAGTTATTATCATTTACTAGTTTCTATTGTACTTTCTACTTTTGAGACTATATTGATGTAAAGGGCTTTTGACCCTATTTGTACTCTCTATTGTACTAGATGGTGATTGAGACAAGTCTAGATTCCTATTTTCGTTATGAAAAAGAAGTTGGACTTCAATTGTAAAAGATTAAAATTTTCCACTTCATTCTTATGGCTTTATGTGTATGATTATGCTAAGGGTTTGTATGCGACCCCTTCAGGGTCAAGTACGTCGTGTTACGTCTAGGGGGTACCCCTGTGTTGTGAAAGTGCTGCACCTTCGTAGGCGGGGTACTGGAGCTCAACATGCAAGGAACTAGAGGCCCTGACCCACGACCCCTTCCCATGGGGTGTGGGTCTATCTACTGTCCATAGATGCGCTTCGTGGGAGGGCTATTTTTTGACAGCTTTTGGGGATGTTTTAGGGTCCTCCTCAAGGATTGGGGGGGGGGGGGTCTTACCTTGACGCCCTTACCCTAAAACCCTCATTCTAAGTACGGGAATTAATTTTTTACTATTTTAATCCTCATATCAAACTCTAAAATCCTAACACAAGGCTCTAGAACTCTCTAGTTTAACTTACTAGTTTTCGGGGTATTACAAGTTGTCTATAAGCTATATTGATTCTTAAGAGAGCTATGTGCTGCCTACGGGGCTATTTTATTTCCTAGGAGGGCTATGTGACTGCCTACAGGGCTAGGGGACTACTGATAGGGGTATATAAACTGATTGTCACCTTCTGGGCTTATGGGGGCCTGTGTAGGTGGTCTTGTGTGTTGTTTGTACATGCCGAACTTATGGCGGCTTAGTTAGGTTGTTGTTTTATTATTTTTGATATGTTCACATTTAGGAGCAGGTCAGTACACTTATCTTATCCTTAATTTATTTATCAGATTACTCCCAGTATATTAGGATACGTGCTCATAGTTAATAACCTTTCATACTCGATACATTATTTTGTATTGATGCCCCATTGCCTGGGGGTACTTCATTCAGCCCTGCAGGTCCCGATAGACGACCCAATAAACCACTTCAGCAGCAGAATTGACTTCTATCTGGTTGGCTAGCCCCTTTCCTCCGGAGCCGCCAGAGTTGGGAGGTTTGTTAGATTTTGCTGTATATATTTCTATGTGTAGGCTGGGGCCTGTCCAACCAATCTTTACTATTCTTAGAGGCTTACAGACTAGTGTGTGGGGTGTATAGCTACGTTATAGACATGTTGACCTAGTTTGTTTGTTTGCTGAAGCTTGTTAGTTATTTAATGTATTGTCTTGATATATACCTGCTTTCAGTTTCAGTATAGAGATCATGGTGGCCTCGATGGCCCAATCAGGTCTTCTGTGATAGTTGGCTATTTCTTTATATGAACTCTTGGGAGTAGCTGTTTCTTGCGTGTGGCTGCCATGCGCTAGTAGCAAATGGTTCAGAAGGGTCGGCTCGGGCCTGAGTTTTGGCACTAGGAGCCAATTGCGCCCATTGAGTTTGGGGTGTGACAAACTTGGTATCAGAGAAATGTCGTATTCTAGGGAGTCTGCAAGCCGTGTCTAGTAGAGTCTTGGTTATAAATGTGTTTTGCACCAAATTCGGTAAGCAAAAAGCTATCGGGCATGTTAGAATGACTATCATTCTTTTGCTCACCTCGTGCTATAGAGAGGTGTCTTAAGGGTTGACGTTTCATGCTTATAATTGATATTTGTATGCAGATAGAGATGGTTGACACCACAGATACCACAACTTGCTAGGGGCTAGATACAACTGCTGGCAAGGGTACCGGTAAGGTACCACAGGTGGAGGTAGCCCATTGTGAGACTCAGAGGGAGAAATCTTCTCAGCCCCCTATAGCTTCTCCACCACTTCAGGAGCCTCCAAGGGCAACAGGACCCCCGACTCCACCAGTAGTACCACCTCTACCTATTCCATCTGATCAGGATTTCAAGAGTGCAGTATGTATGTAAGCACAGTTAGTAGCTGCAAAGTGCCAACCAGTTGAGCCAGATGTTACCAGACCTTCTGAAGGGCTCAGAAGTTTGAGAGTTCGTGAATTTCTTGCCTTAAATCCTCCACAGTTTACATGGACAGATCGCAAAGAGGACCTTCAACACTTTGTTGATCAGCTTCATAGGATCTTCAGAGTCATGCATGCCTCAGCGACTGAGTCAACTGAGTTAGCAGTATTTCGATTGCGTGATATTGCAGTATTGTTGTACGAAAGTTGGGAGAGATCTTGGAGAAAATATGCATCTCTACCCACTTAGGATAGCTTTACAAAAGCTTTCATAGATCAATATTTGCCTCGAGAGATTAGGGATGCCCAGGTGGACCAGTTTCTGAACCTCCGATAGGGCAACGTAAGTGTCCGAGAGTACGGGCTAAGATTTGATTCATTGGCTAGATATGTACCAGCATTTATTGATACGATGCATGACGGAGTGCGTAGATTTATGGGAGGGCTTGACTCAGACTATATCGATGCTTGTTCTACCGCTGCACTAAATGATAATATGGATATCTCACAGATTCAGGCCTTTGCACAGCGCATAGATGAAATCTACTCGGGGTGTGCAAAAACTGAACTGACCGATAAACCGAACCAATAAAAGTATTATTGGTTTGTTGTTATTAGGTTATTGGGTTAACGGTTTTTAATGGTTTTTTATGAAAAATATATTGGGTTATTGGGTAAACCGATAACCCATTAAGACTTGTATTTTACTACTTTTACTTGCACTTAAATATTATATATTAATCTCAATACCTTAGTAGTTACTATCTTTATCCTTCAGCTTTCAATTCACATTTCACAATGACTTTGAGTTCACAATTTCATATTATAAAAACATTAAAATCTAAAGTAAGAATCTCGTTCCTCTTAATTTCTCATTGTGTTATGCTTGTATAGTTCTTTTCATGTTTGTTATTATTGTTTCTATTTTATGAACATTTGTAAAGTTACATTATTATATATTTGTTTTATAAGTATTTTATTATTGGTTAAACCGAAAACCAAACCGTTAAGGACCAAAACCGATAAACCAAAAACCGATAAAAAAATATCCTATTAGTTTGGTTGTTGGTTTAACATATTTAATAATTGAAAAACTGATAAATTGAACTGATAATATATAAAAATGAACCGAACCAACCAATGCACACCCCTAACATCTACATTATATGAGTGGGAGGGTCTCAAGAGAGAGACAAAACAAGGCAAGGCCCGCTGGTTCACAGGGATATTTTCAAGGTGGTCCCAGACCCCGATATTCTAGTAGGCCACTTAGACCTCCACCACAGCAGTTCCAGGGTAGTAGATCTGATCTTCGGGGACACTCAGACACAGGTGAGGGTTCACAAGCATCAGGCTCTCAGCAGCAGAGGGGTTCAGTCCAGGCTAGGACGACCCTATCGCGTTGCACTACTTGGGGTAGGATTCATTTTGGGAGGTGTAGGTTGGGTTTCACAAGTTGTTATTCTTATGGACAAGAGGGGCATGGGTGGAAGAACTGCCCGACCATAGGTCAGGGTGGTATAGGTCAGTCGGCTGGGTCAGTAGCAGGTTTCTTTTCATCAGTATATTCTACAGGGTGTACACCCCAGACATCAGCAGGTAGAGGCAAAAGCGGAGGCAGAGAGGGAGCATCTAGTTCTGGTAGTAGCCAGAACCGTACATATTTACTAGCCGGCAGACAAGACTCAGAGTCATCACCAGATGTTGTGACAGGTGCATTGATTGTTTGCGCCCATTGTGTTTATGCTTTGATAAATCCCGAATCTACTCTGTTTTATGTTACTCTATTTAATGCAGGGAAGTTATGTATAGTAGTAGAGTCATTAGATCAACCTTTTATTGTATCTACACCAATTGGTGAGTCTATTATTGCCAGGAGAGTCTATCTAGGTTGCACGGTAGAAAGTATTGACCGTCAAACCTCTATAGACCTGGTAGTGTTAGAGATGGTAGATTTCGATGTCATTATGGGTATGGACTGGTTAGCATCTTGTTAGGCTAATATTGAGTGCCGGAAAAAGACTGTTAGATTCCACTTTCTAGGAGAAACAGTTCGGGAATGAAAATGTGATACAGTAACGCCGAAAGGTAGGTTTATTTCCTATCTTAAGGTGAGGAGGATGATTACTAAGGGTTGTATTTATCATCTTATTCGCGTTCATGATACAGATGCAGAACCACCGACTCTTCAGTATATTCCGGTAGTTAATGAGTTTCTAGATGTATTTCCCGACGAGCTTCCTGGTATCCCTCCAGAACAAGAAATTGATTTTGCTATCGATATGCTACCAGGTACACAACCATATATATCCCTCCTTATAAAATGGCTCCAACTAAGCTAAAGGAGTTGAATGATCAACTGAAAGACTTGCTGGATAAAGGCTTTATCAGGCCTAGTGATTCACCATGGGGTGCGCAATGTTATTCATTAGGAAGAAAGATGGCTCACTAAGAATGTGTATCGATTACCGACAACTGAATAAGGCGACTATAAAGAATAAGTATCCCCTTCCGAGGATCGATGACTTGTGCTGAGTGCTTCTCAAAGATTGATTTAAGATCAGGGTACCACCAAGTACGAGTTCGGGAGAAAGATGTTCCAAAGTAAGCTTTTAGAACCAGATATGGATACTTTGAGTTCTTGGTAATGTATTTTGGATTAACTAATTCCCTAACAGTGTTAGTGGACCTGATGAATAGTATATTCAGGCCGTATCTAGACTTGTTTATGATTGTATTTATTGATGATATTTTGGTGTATTCACGTTCAAAAGTTGAGTATGCAGATCATCTGCAAGCAGTCCTTCAGGTTCTTCGAGACCGAGAACTTTATGCAAAGTTTTCTAAGTGTGAGTTTTGGTTGGACTCTATATCTTTCTTAGGCCATATTGTATCAGATGTAGGCATTAAAGTTGATACACAAAATATTGAGGTCGTAAAGACTTGGAACAGACTGAAGAGTCCATAGATTGGACTAATTTAGGGCTTTATTTTAATAAGAATAGTGTCCTCAAATGCTTATTTTATCTCAATATCTGATGAAAATGCTTAAGTTTCAGGTATTTGAAGTTTTAGTGGAAACATGGACACTTAGGCGCTTAAAGGAACGAAAAGGCTGAAAAGAACAAGAAAATGAAGGCCTGAGGACCACCGAATTCACTTGGAGAATCGCCGAAGGGTCTCACTTCGCCTTTTGTTCCAGTGTGCTGAGCCATGAAGGAAAGGATCAAGTCGGCGGAAAAAGGGAGCAGTCGGCGTGTCACCAACTAGTTCCGCGAAGAATTACTATGTCGCCCAATGACACAGAGCACGAAGATTCCGAAGGACTTGCAAGATGGAAATGAACTACACCAGAGGGTAAATCGCCGAGTTGATCGGCAATTACGACTAATATGGCCGAGTGATCCGCCACATCACATATTTTTGAAAACTATAAATACTTGTTGAGAGATATAGCTTAGTATCAGACTTTAGTATCATATTTTTATTATTAGATCTTGGATTTAGTACTATTTTTTTATTTTACTCTCAAGTTTGTAAGGGTTTGAAGACTGGAAGAACAAAAAATGTTTCACCTCTTTCAATTTGGAAATGGGTCTCTTGAATTTTTGCTTCTTTACTCAAATCAAAACTTATTTCTCTATACCCATTTGATTTCAACATCATTAAAGGTATAAATTTCTATCTCTTGATGTGTGGCTAAACACCTGCATTCTTGGGGTGTGATTTAGCAAATATGTGTTGATATTATTACTGGGTCTTGCTTGCTGGTAGGTTAGATGTATTTTAATGGTGATTTCACCTAGTGGTTTTGGTTTGAGTTAATGGGTTTGTAGTTGCAAATACAAAGCCACCCATGTGTTCTTGGCTTGTCCGAGAGAGAGGTCGCGAAACCAAGACCACTAGACTAATGGCCTAAGTAATGGGTCAACATGAGGTTTAGCCCGAGAGGGTGAGCCCTAGTCTCATATCCTAACACTCAACTCGAGAGAGTGAGTGGGGTAAGGCGTAGGCTGGTCTTCATACGGCAAATGGGTGTCCGAGAGGAACGCATTTGAAACGGGGTAAGTTGCCCAAGAGGGAACTTATTTCCATCTAAAGCTTAGCCTAGTCACTATTATCTTGCAAATTTTCTATCGAAAGCATGTACCTAACTATTTATCTCAATTTGTATTGTTAATTTTGTTGTTTTTACTTACTTGTGACAAAACCCTCAAATCGATATTTGACACTTTTGTGTCCCCCCTTTTTGATTTACAATATTTTTAATCGTTAATTTCTTTAGCTACGACTAGTTAGAACTAGATTTTATTTTTCTATCAATTATCAAAACCACTCTCTTAGGACACGACCCCAACCCTCGGTTGGGTTACTATATTATCGACGATCATAGACACTCGAACCGTAGTTAGTGTCGTTGGTCACGATAAGCATCAAAATGGTGCCGCTGCCGAGGAGTGGTGTTATTTGAGAATTTTTAGATTAGTAGAATTTTTGTTCTTCTTAGTTGTAGTTTTACTAATTTTACTGTTAGTTTTGTTTTTCTTCTCATTGTTGTTTGTGTCAGCACGTACCCTAGCATGGCTGAGGGGAAAAGTAATAAGTCAGTTGAGATAAATCAAGGAGTCGAGGGTGGCCCCAAATTAATGGCGCTAGTATCTCAACTGAACGACTTGGCCACCAAATTAAAGAAGGTGGAAAACCAAAGCAAATACCACGAGAAGCATCTGCCACCTCATGAACAAGAAAGCTCTGATAGTAATGAGAAGAAGCGTGTCGAGGGTACACTATTGAACATTCTCCAAAAGCTTCATGAGCAAGACCGAATGCTAGAGGCGATGAAGGAGAGCGTGGAGGTTTTGAATCGAATGATTGGTTCTCACTCCAGATCAATCAAGCTGATTGAAGCCCTATTGGACCAGTCACCATCGTATCTCTGCCCTAGCAGCCAAGGAGGGTTGCCTAATGGCGTTAGGTCAAACCCCATTGACGAAGCTTGACTGATAGCTTACGTCGAGCCACGACGTTAAATAAGGCGCTTCTTGGGAGGCAACCCAATGTCTTAATTTTTTTAGGATTTTACTTTTATAAATAATAGTGTGTTATTGTTGCATTGCAGGATGAAATAAGGAAAATGTTAAAAGCTACAGATTGGCGAGCTGAAAGTCCATTCCATGCATCGCTAAACAGGTCGGCTAACCATGTTGGATCCATCATTTGGATCAATACAAGAGTTGTATTGAGCCTGTAAAACTTGGCAAACTTGAAAAGCATCTCGGCGCATCGCTAACTTGCTTGGCGATCTCTATGTAAACCGCTGAATTCGTCCCTAGAAAATTTAAGATTTTGAATAAAGGGCGGGATAAATGGCTACTTGGCGCTTTACTGAGTGATTGGGCGAGCCTAACTCACGTTGCCGAATGGGTGGTAACTGAACGGTTTTTACAAGCCACGAGTTTAAAAGTTCTACTTTATTCATTTCCTCTCACTTTTTCATCCTATCAAACTCATACCTGCACTTTAGCTTTGTATTTCTTGCAATTTTAAAGCATTTTAAATGTCGGATTTGGATCGCATTGCCCCCTAGCACGTCAGTATTATCTAAATCGGCACCAAAGGTTGGTAATCGAACCCCACAGTTATTTTATCAAAATTTGTACTCATTTACATAATAATGGATAGTATAAAATCTCTGTTGAGTCTCTGAGTTACAGGGATTGCATATATTATCGATTATGATTTGGTACTTCATGCATGATTTGAGGGACTCCCACTTAACTATGCTTTGAGATGAATTGTTATGCGGTGGGAATAGAAGTTTCTATGGGTCTTCGTTGAAATTGAGTTATATAAGCTTAAGTTGCATTATCTGCGGTTGCGAGGTGAAATTTGAAAGGCTGGGTTGAAAACAGACACGTTGAGCTGATCGGCGAAATGAACAAAATTCACCGAACTGCTTGGCGGGTTTTCTAACATCCCCATTTCACCTTTAACTGAATACTTTATGTATTGATTGATCTATGACCTTCGGTGGTCAGTCTAATTCACAAAATGCACTCGGTGACTCACCGAAAGATCTTTTTTTCACCCTTTGTCTGCTCCCTTGTATCATTTGTACATCATTTTCAATGATTAGCCTAATAGGATAAGCACTTCGCCAACTAGCTTAGCTAAGTGATTCCACACTCAGAAACACCCTTTTTACTCCTGTTTGAATTACTATCTAACTTATCCTCGAAGCCTTTGCAGAAATGGCTAGATCAAAAGTTGTAGGGAGAAATAATCCACCCAGGCACATAAGAGCACGATAGTTTAAGAACGATGAAAAGAAAGCAGAGCTAGCCAGACAAAGGAAATATGCTAAGGAAGCTAGGGCAAAGAGATGAATTCCCATCGACCCTAATGTGCCTCCATAGGCTCGAGGTTTAGTTAATGCAATACGGACCTTTAGAGCAGCTCATGCGATAGATCAAATGATTGCAGCGAATCTTGTTGCAGAGGCCAAGGCAAAGGCAAACAATGAGGACCAAAACAATAATAATCTGGGGACCATTGTCGAATTTCAGGAAAATGCATCAGGCAACAATGCCCCGACAAATAGAGCAAGCATGTAGACAGGATCCCCTCGTTACCTCTTTCTCAGTTCTTTCTTTATTTTCACTGTTGGATATTCATTATTTGCATTTGAGGACAATTACATTTACCTGTGGTGAGGTGAGGCCCACCTTGTGTTTGGTTGTTATGGATATTCGTATTTTGTGTATATTTGAGTTGTTCTATTTTAAATTGTATTAATATTATTTTTGTGGATGATTGAGCTCATGGCTTCCTTTTGGTTTTAAATTATAAAGATGATTTTGACCATTCCAAAAAAAAATTATTTTTCGAAAATTTTCGTCACTGCTTGTGTTGAAAGTGGTTGTTCTTTTGAAAAATTTAAGTCTCGGTTCCAATCAATACTGATGACTTGAATAGTGCTCTCAATAGAACAAACACGAATGTGCGGCTACGATGAGACCAAATGAAGTTGGATAGACAATATGTGAACTCTTTGCATCTTGTTCTGATTAGCCATTTATCAAATTGATTCTCTTTTAATGACCGTTGCACACTAGCAAAAATGTGTAGTCTTATTTGACTTAAGTGTCGATGCCCTGTGTGATTAGCTTACTCTGAACCATGCATGAATAAACCTAGAATTTGCCCCGTTAGTCTAATTGATTTAGTAAGGTGTGCTCTTGAGATGATCGTATGTAACTTTTGAAGAGTGTGAGACAATTTGACATATACCTCTTTTGTGGCCTACTCGTGTGCGTGTGAAACTCTTTTGAACACCCCTTGAGCCTTACCTTTCTTTGGAAGAATCTTGATGAGCCCTAGACCTTACTTAACCAACTACCTATAATCCTCTGGAGTTGTGATTTAGTGAATATCCAACTTAGGCCAAAACCCTAAGTTGGGGGTGTGGTGAAAAGGAAAAGGAGAAATCAAGAAGTGCAAGAAAAAGTCTCATTTAACCCATGGTGTTGCGGAAAAATGGAAACCCTCCATATAAAATAAAAAGAGAAAAGAGAAGAAAAGAATGAAAAAGAAAAGTTGTTGAATAAAAGTACAAAAGAAATTTGGTTTCCAAGCAATCCATGGAGATGAATAAAAAGATGACTTAGAAGCACTAGAAAAAGAATTGATTAAGGAAGAGAAGGGGATGCCTTAAGAATACTACATCTCACGAGGATGAAGAAATCACTGAGCCTAAATGACCATACCTTTACACTCAGCCCCATTACAAGCCTTGAAAAGACCTTTTTGATCTTGAGTAAGCCGAACCAAAAGTTGATTGGAAAATAAGGGCAAACCTGTGGGTGAAAACATGCATTGTGTTCCTCTTTTTGAGTGTGAGCGTTGCATCTGCTTCCTGGTATTAAATTGAGTAGCCTCTATATATGTGGGAATATGGAATCATTTTTGTGTGAGGGCATTTCGATACTTTCGTTGAGCTTGAACATACATTAGTAGAAAGTATTGTGAACATGAGAATCTTTGATATTGGTGTGTCACAACTTGAATCTTTGAGTACACAGTTGAATCTTTGCATAAGTAGTTTGAAGTCTTGTTGAGTACATTCATGATTGAGTCTTGTGTAGCACTATTTTGGACATCCTTTTTGAACAGCTAAACTTGAGTTTGCATGAGGACAAGCAAAAGTTTAAGTTAGGGGTGTTGATGAGTCCACAGATTGGACTCATTTAGGGCTTTATTTTAATAAGAATAGTGTCCTCAAATGCTTATTTTATCTCAATATTTGATGAAAATGCTTAAGTTTCAAGTATTTGAAGTTTTAGTGGAAGCATGGACACTTAGGCGCAAAGGAACGAAAAGGCTGAAAAGAACAAGAAAATGAAGGCATGAGGACCGCCGAGTACACTTGCCAAATCTCTGAAGGGTCTCACTTCACCTTTTGTTCCAGTGTGCTGAGCCCTGAAGGAAAGGATCAAGTCAGCGGAAAAAAAGAGCAGTCGGCGTGTCACCGAATAGTTCCGTGAAACAGTACTATGTCGTCCAATGACACAGAGCACGATGATGCCGAAGGATGATGCAAGATGGCGATGAACTACACCAGAGGGTAAATCGCCGAGTGGATCGGCGATTCTGACTAATGTCGCCGAGTAATCCACCACAACACATATTTTTGAAAACTATAAATACTCGTTGAGAGATATAGCTTAGTATCAGACTTTAGTATCATATTTTTATTATCAGATCTTGGATTTAGTACTATTTTTTTTATTTTACTCTCAAGTTTGTAAGGGTTTGAAGACTGGAAGAACAAAAAAGGTTTCACCTCTTTCAATTTGGAAATGAGTCTCTTGAATTCTTGCTTCTTTGCTCAAATCAAAACTTATTTCTCTATACCCATTTGATTTCAACATCATTAAAGGTATAAATTTCTATCTCTTGATGTGTGGCTAAACACCCGCATTCTTGGGGTGTGATTTAGCAAATATATGTTGATATTATTACTGGATCTTGCTTGCTGGTAGGTTAGATGTATTTTAATGGTGATTTCACCTAGTGGTTGTGGTTTAAGTTAATGGGTTTGTAGTTGCAAATACAAAGCCACCCATGTGTTTTTGGCTTGCCCGAGAGGGAGGTCGCGAAACCAAGACCACTAGACTGATGGCCTAAGGAGTGGGTCGATATGAGGTTCAGCCTGAGAGGGTGAGCCCTAGTCCCATATCCTAACACTCAGCTTGAGAGAGTGAGTGGGGTAAGGCGTAGGCTGGTCTTCATGCGGCAAATGGGTGTCCGAG